>JAOYSI010005918.1:0-13214 GCA_025775065.1 Hiodon alosoides | reverse complement strand
ACCCCCTACCCCAGACCAAAACAAATTACAAAAAAAGACTATCTGACCATAAATTAACCAGGTGCTATAACGCTAGCTGGATATTGATTCTTTGCTTTTGCCAAGACTTTTCACCCCAGTAAACAACAACAAAACTAAAAAAATAATAATAATGGTACTAAAATATAATTCAATCACAAGAACCTACAATTCACCCTGCTGTGAACACCCTTGTGTTCTATTCAAAATGTGTTTATTTTTTCTTTTGATAATAGTGAAAAAAGTAACCTCTCGTTAGTTCCCATTAATTTTGATTATTTAGTGCAATGTTTTTCAGGTAAGACACACACCTATGGGTGGCCATTAAATAGGGTAAATCATCAAATTGTTATCAGAAATAAGAACTGGATTTTGTATGAGCAAATACTAAAGCAAAAGGTCATTTGGAACTATTTGCATTTGCCCTCTTATGTAAATACTTCACACCAATCACTTTTGTCAGCAAATCATATATCAGTGAGTCTGATGGGTTCACAACCCTTTTCTTTTCTTCTTATTTATCTATTAGATTCCCCTCGGTTTGATGTTTACATTCACTTAAAATAAAAAGAGGCACAAAGCTATCACTTAGATGCTGTTTGCATTTAGTCTCCACTCTGTTAAGATATTTATAGAAACCTGGTGCCTAAGGTCCAGCTGCTTATCCACAGTATTCACTTCCCTATCACAAGCACGAGTTAACTATGACTACAAAAAACAAAAAAACAAAAACATGCCCACTTTACTTAGCGTAAAAAGTGTCTAATTGACTAACATCTCATTTTCATGTTGCAATAGGCCGGGAAGATATTTGATTGGGTGTGTTTGTGGTTTTGTGCTAACAACACTGTACACAGAGGGCGAGGATCTTGTCTTGTCTAACTATGGCCCAACATTGTGCCCAATTCAAGAAACAAAGGACAGCCGATAATTACTACAGTCAGAATTTATTTCGTTTGGTTTTTATTCATTCCCAGGCATTACAAAGACATATGTCTCGCTATACTAAATTTGAACACCCAAAATAACTGTCAGAGGTCATAAGATTAAAAACCGCACGCTGCCACAGAATGAGACGCTTCACAGTTTTATTTTCATGCCATAGAGTTTCATGTTATCATTCTCTTCATAGAAGAAACGTGTACTGACCGGGCCCAAGCCTGAACTCAAACACCCAAACCCTCAAAACCAAAAACTCAAACACCCAAACACTCTTTATTTGTTTCAGCGCATTTTTACAAATATTATTAATCATAAAGTGCTGAACAGATTGTGTTTTCCAGAGGGTATTAAAAAAATCCTCAAAACTCAGGGCCAATGGGGAGAAACCAGAAAATTATTCCTTTACCAAAGAGTCCGTCTAGAGAACTCCATTAGACACATTACAGTAGACACGTTACAGCAGACACATTACAGTAGACACATTACAGTAGACACGTTACAGTAGACACGTTACAGCAGACATGTTACAGTAGACACGTTACAGCAGACACGTTACAGTAGACGCGTTACAGCAGACGCGTTACAGCAGACACGTTACAGTAGACACGTTACAGTAGACACGTTAGAGCAGACACGTTACAGTAGACACGTTACAGTAGACACGTTACAGCAGACACGTTACAGTAGACACGTTACAGCAGACACGTTACAGCAGACATGTTACAGTAGACACGTTACAGCAGACACGTTACAGTAGACACGTTACAGCAGACACGTTACAGTAGACACGTTACAGTAGACACGTTACAGCAGACACGTTACAGTAGACGCGTTACAGCAGACGCGTTACAGCAGACACGTTACAGTAGACACGTTACAGTAGACACTTTAGAGCAGACACGTTACAGCAGACACGTTACAGCAGACACGTTACAGTAGACACGTTACAGCAGACACGTTACAGTAGACACGTTACAGCAGACACGTTACAGTAGACACGTTACAGTAGACACATACAGAAATATAGGGGGAATAACAGGAAAATGCAAAGGATTCAACATCATGTGACCTGTCCGATGTATGCACAAATATTTCTTTACCTGCAGGTTTAAGAATTCCAGAAGAAGTATCTTATATTGCCATTAATGTCAGCAAAAACAAGAAATAAAACAGAAAGTGTTCCTTGATCTGTTGACTATTATTTGGCTTTCCCCTGAAACAAGCTTTTCTTAAATACACAGACGTTATTGTTAAGGCAGAGAGTGGAATTTTAAGTATCGCCACGATCTACAGCTGTGTAATGGGAATGTGCATGTATATGTCAGGCATATTGAATCAGGAAGCAGATGACAATTTAGTTTCAGTTAAAAGGGAAATGTACATGTGCAAATCAATGTGTCTTTTTTTTCTGCTTTGTGTTCATAAAAAAGTAATCTTTTACCCCTACTTCATTTTGACTGGCCACAGCAAACCCGCCCTCTTTTCCTTCCCACAGATTCTTCTGGATTATAGTCATGCGCTCTGACTCACTGTGACACATTGTCGTGTCCCTCTGCACACCAAAGGGAGGCACACCTAGATTCATCATGGCACGCCTAGTTCTACAGGGTCCTACACGGTCCTACACGGTCCTACAAAGTCCTACAGGGTCCTACACTGTCCTACACGGTCCTACATGGTCCTACAAAGTCCTACACGGTCCTACACAGTCCTACAAAGTCCTATCCACTCCCATATCATACATATTTTATAATCTATGTGTATGGAGATTCTTGCCCATACCAATATGCATAGGTAAGCATATATAAATACGTGTGCACCCACACACACACACACAGACGCACACACACGCACACGCACACACACTCACACACACGCACGTACACACACACACACGTACACACACACACAAAGACACGTACACACACACGCGCACACACACAGACACGTACACACACATGCGCACACACACACAGACACGTACACACACGCTCACACACACGCTCACATGCACACACACACACACACACACACACACACACACAAAGACACGTACACACACATGCGCACACACACACAGACACGTACACACACGCTCACATACACACACTATAATTATATATTTATTATTATAATTGCAAAACATTGCTACTTACAGCCGTTTATACACAAAGGAGCATGGACTTGCTATGCTACTTTTTCATATAGGCCCATTCTAATAAGCAGTTCATTTTGAAAAGGCTTATAACCATAGTAGGTATGTACAGAATGTAACGAATGTGTTGAATAAATGACCAAGCACTAGTAAATAGGCTACACCACACATTTGACACCATAAACAACTATGTACCTTGGATTGTTTTTGTACAGGCAAAAATATGTTGTATCTTCTGCATTAAATATTGGTATGGTAAATGTAAGGGAAAGGTTTTAAGTAAGTCTCCAATATTATGCAACCAATATGTTTTTAAAAAAACATAAATAAATGAGTAAAAGAGAAAGCTTTAAAATAGCCTAAATTCTTTGTGGTCTTCTTGCATGCCAACAGAACTCTTATTGAAGAGGAAATGAAAACCTGCCGTAAAAATACAACTCAAACGATTGCCTGGAGAGTCTCCCTGGAGAAAACGTTTCTGTGTCGCAGTTTGGGCTGTTTCCTTCCCATGCTCTCTCCATGTAGGTTCAGAATCAGCCCTATTCCTTTTGCAAAGTTTACGTGTGAATGGGGTTCCTCTTAGGGAAGGACAAGCTCATCCCTCTGTTTTGCACTCTTTACCAGAACCAGAGGCCTCTTTTCCGAGCGCCACTCCCTGCTCTGCTTCACAAAGGCGAGAAGCTCAGTGATTCACCCTGTTTGTTTTATCATCACCGCTTCAGCCAGCGCACTTTATCCAACACGGGGGAAAATTGTGAGTATGAGCAAGGAATGCTGTACAGTTTTTTCTTCTTCACACACACACATGCACACACACAGACACACATACACACACACACACACACTAGCTCAGAGCGTTGATGTAACATAAAACCTATGTTAATAGGCTGCTATAGCAGGAATGTAAAAATGTTGCATGGAACTTGGTTTGGTTACGCCCAATCTGTCTGTATCTTTTTAGGCTGAAAAATTCTGAACGTTGGCAAAGTTTCTTCTTTCTCTACAGGCGTATGTTGTAACACATTACTATTTCCACATGAAATTAAACAAGTTAACTATTCTGAAAGGTTAGAGAACGATAAAAGCAAGAATGTTGTCAAACTTTGCAACTTAAGGACACCATCCAAAACGGTGAAAGAGGAAATTCTATTCTCTCTCCAACCTTTGCATTACAAACAATATTTAAAATGATCAATAAAATAACAATTTATTACAATAAAGAAGTAAATAGCAATAAAGGAGATCGTTTTCGTTTCTGACATATTTTAATTTTGGAAGGTAAACAAAAGTTTTTTTTGTCTTTTGTACTAACAGATTTATAAATAATTATATTATGAAATGTATTTTTCACAACATGCTATTGCACTTGCTTGGAGTAGCACCCTAACTTTGAACTTACTATATTAAAAAAAACAAAACTTTTTAAAAAACAGTTTAAAACACGAGACATATCCTCTGTCGTCCTGGTTGAAAGTAAGGTAAAGATGATGTCATCAAATGAACTGGTGAAACTACTATCCATGTTATACTTCATAAAAAAACAATAACCCTAAATAATTACGTGCATATTAAAAACATATCTCTTTAGTTTAGCCATACTGGTAGACAGCTACAATTGGTGGGTGGGATCTCTCAGTCATACAATGTTGGGCATTGTGAGATGTTTATGGTTGTTCACTGCCCCTGTTGGTTTGGGTTAATGGCTGATGAAACCTCAGATTGATTCATGCCTATACACCTTTACTCGCCTTTTGCTCCTTATTTATCGTTTTCTGTAAACATTTGCATAAATATTACCTTAAATTACAGATTGCTGAACTGCATTGATACCCTTGATATTAATATTTATATATTCCTCATTTCTAATGCAACCAGTCCCCCCGCATTCCCTGTGTGTAAGCTACTGTGGTGTGCAATGACACCAGTACTTAAGGTGGAACAGGAACTGGGAAGCACCAGAACTGGGCCGATCCACGGGGGCTTCCACGAGGTTCTTCCTTTTTGGCCACTGTTGCATCTAGAATAGAGCCCAACGGGAAATTTGACGTCTTCTCTGCCCTTTGCTACCTATTTTCACGAGTGAGATTGGATTGAAACCGAGTAACTTTAGAGCTAATTAAATCATGTTTACTTGCCAGCAAAATATTAATGAAAACATTTAAATTTAAACCGTACAGCGCAATGCAAATGTATAGCTGTTTGTTACCATTCTGTTAATTCGAGACATTTATTAAGTTGTTGTGTTGATCTTTTAGGTAATCTGCATTCATACACAACGGACTATATTGGGGTTCTTTGTAGTTATCACATGTTGTCAAATTGTAATTTGTTTGTGTTGTGTAATTTTACAGATACACTTTTCACATTACACAATAATTGAGAATTACATTTATATAAATCGTCGAAAAATAATCAGGATGATTATAAACGATCGTTACTAAAACAATTAAAGTTTCAGTAGCGAATAATTGGGCATCAAGTCCAGTACCTAAAAGCAGTTTATCGAATGTTACGCGGGCTACATTTCTGAAGTACTTACACATTAAACTAGACTCGGTCGGGCTCAGTTATCCCACTCTTTTAGCGTGATGTGTCACTGTGAGCTGCGTGCGTGTATTCTGCTTTGGGTGGGCTGAACTAAAAAAGCAAAGGGCCACTCCCTACTTCGCAGTATATTACCTCCCGCCCTTCCCTAAACTCGTGAAGTCTGCCCTACCCATGCCCAAGCGTTCTCCACAGCCCGGAGTATCAGCCACGCAAACCAGAAGAGAGAGAGCGAGAGAGAGAGAGAGAGAGAGAGAGAGAGAGAGAGAGAGAAAACGATACTTAGTGAATTGAAGGAAGGAAAATAAGTAGTAAGCAGACAAGTGTGACTTTTTTAAAGCATTGATTTCCAAGAGTACTGCTTTTTTGGGTTTTGAGTTCGCAGCAAATCAAGAACGAAATAGAAGGGGCGGAGGATGCCGAGACAGAGGTGTTGAAACTTTAGGCAGCAGGGACTGCACATAGGTAAGTGTGCAAATCACCGTTTGGCGTTTTCGAAGTGTGTTTGTAGCAGTTTCTTGGGTGGTATCCGATAGAACTTGCCGTTTTTTCTGACGTGTAAAAATCGCAGCATGAATATGTTGATTGTTTATAGATGAGCAGTAACTATTCATATATATGATGCGTTTTGCGTAACTTGGACGCGCTTTTCTCGAAGTTTTGTAATTTGGAAAAGAAGGCGTGTATCGCCTACTCGTGGGAGCTGTTTTCTGCTGCGCGTTATTCCACTAGTTTACTAACGCTTAGTAATCGTAAACATTTGAAGACCGCATTGAGTAGCTCTACAACGCTTAGCCCGTTTTTTCACTGCGCACTTTATTGTATCACCATGTTCCAGAGGTTTGGCAGTGGTTAATCAACTTTTGATTCGAAATAAAGTAATTTTGATTTAGGATTGGTTGTAATCTAATACAATAAAAGAAATACGAGAATCCAAACAAACCCTAATTGTAGTCTTCAATTCCACCGTAATCATTATGTGGTTTACAGATCTGCAACGTGGATGTGCTTCACAGGACGGGAAAAAAAATGTACTTTTAAACCCTGTTGAACTCATTTTATTTTATTTTGTATATTAATCTACTGCGTTATTTTTATAGCTTGTCATTTGGCTGTTATGTGAATATTGGGCGTGGACACTCCCGTCCTGTTACCCTCCCTACTATACCGAAGGGTGCGCACCCAAGTTGCTCAAAATGACAAAACCCTGCAAAACTTAGCTTCAACACAGCTAGCCCTATACCACGAAAAACAAAAATTCTTACACGTGTTTTCTTTATAAACAATATTTGTATAAAGTGAGTAGTTGTAGTAGGGGGAAAAAACGTTTTTAATAGTTAGCCAAGAATTTTGGTTGTAGGCGAATATTCGATGTCGCCAAAATCAAAACTTTTTTGCACGGCTCCGCATGGGTGGAGTTTGGGTAACTTTCTCTCTTAGCATTTTTTCCTTTTCTCAACCTGGGATCCTCGCCAGGGTGTGGAGAGGGAGAAATGGGGGGGATGGGGAGGGTGGGGGGTAATGGAATGTAGTGGTTTGGAAAGACTTGCTAATTGAAACCAGGTTTAGAAGCGCAGAGGGGAGAAGCAAGCTTTTTCACGAAGGAAAAAGTAGGACGACGACACGGCAAAACTCCTTGTCCATATATAACTCTACGTTGCTGGTTTGTGTTAAAGAAAATGTTAACGAAAGATAAATCAATTGGCTATAGTCTATTTTAAAGACGAATGTGTCGATAATAAAAATTAAACTGTACAGCAAACGCATTGCCGTTTCCGCTAACACGTTCATATTGTACTTATTAGTTACTTACTTGGTTGAAGAATACGCATGAGTACTCCCCTCCTACTTTCTATGCCACACCCAAACTCTTCAAGTAAACTCAGTGGCTAGATCCACCCTTTATTTGATAGAACCAGTCTTCGGGATATTTTCAGGTTTAAAAAAAAAAAAAAAAAGTAGGTTGTGTTTTATATGGATTCCAACTTGATTAACTGAAAAGACCGATGTTCTGGTGCTTAGTGTATGAAGTTAGTCGCCAAGTTTTTGTGGGTGACCTGTGTTGATCGTTGGTACCGCTATTGTGGCAATAGAAATAAGGATAATAAATGGTTTACCAAATCTGTGGAATTGTTAGTGCTATAATTTTTTATTTATTATTTTTTTTTTTGCTGATGAATCTGTTTTGATGTAGATATGTAATGCAAAGGTTTATTTATGTTCAAAGACTTTCATACTTTTTAAAATTTGGTGAAGACTTTAACCACAAAGTAACAGGATGGTTATGGAAACAAAACAATTGCATAAAATACGGTTGCATATTGTCTTGTCCTTCAGTTGCTCCGGTTGGTGTGTGCCAAACTGGCCCCTGGCTGTTGGGTTAGGGTTCTGCACATCTGAGACCCGGAACTGAATTAACAGTTTCTTGCATCCTTCTATGTAAAGGCACGGTAGCTGTGTGCTGCCCAGATCAGATTTAGGGGAGAGGGTTGGTGTGGGACAGAGGTGTGAGGGGGGTCTCTCGGACATTTCCCCCTTCAGTTTCTCGGAGGCATGCTGAAGGTTGGCCTTCTCAACCAAAAGGTCATAAATGGAGGAGGGGCTACTCTCTTAAAAAACAGTGCCATTTTGTTCTCCCTTGTTAAGTCTTGCTGGTTTTAGTTTGTGCCTGACGTTTGTATAAACTGACGAGTCTCTGTTATGCAAACTAATTGGGTTAAGTATATTTCTTTCCATTGTTTTCTAGAGGGGTAGTTGAGCACCTTTTTGAATAATCACTAATGTTCCTAAAAGTGATTATCTATGCCAAGTGTTTATCTTTATGAAAGGGAACTCCGTAGCATAGCATCATAGTTTTGAAATACATCTCCAATGATAATCTGATAAATGTCAGTAAAAGGGCACATACAAAGTTGCTGTGTTTACAGTGTTTTTGTCTCTAGATACACATATCCAGGTCTGTTGTTTTGTATTGTAACTGGCTAGTTTTATGCACTGGAAACAATGCAGTAGTACTTTTATTGAGCGAGACGATCCATTGTAATGGCTGTCTGGAATAGACTCAACAGCAGTCTGTCACTCACTCCACTATTCACTGGGCCAGACATTTCTTGGCAGACATTTGTGGCGTGGCTTATATTTACTGATGTGTACCAACAGTGTGTGGTTTGCCTACGGCTGCCATATTTTTATGTGCGTACTTGCTATATCAAATGACAAATGCCTCTAAAATGAATAATAGTAATAGTTTGTCCTTAGTGGGTTATTTCCATTCAGTGTCTTGCCCATCATGTGAGCAAATGCTCTTCAAAGCTAGACTGAACATCCCAAGCTAGGCTGAACGGAACAACCCAATTCTAATATCTGCAACCGGCCTCCGTTGACCCCTGCAAGTCGACCCCGTTCCTATTGTCTTTGTCTTCTTATTCTGAAGTTAGTTTGTGCCGTTAACCATAACTAGGTATCTGTGAAGAGAAGGACCCTGTGAACAATGATTGCTTGAAGGCCATTGTTCATACAATAACACAGACACACACTCTTTTGTAAAACATGCCTACACAAACATATGTTTGTTAAACTTGAGTAGCTACCATCGCACATTGATTTCTATATATCTCTTAGTATAAATGCTTGTTTAATGTTGATCAGGCTGTAATATGAGACTGAATTTTTATACCTGTTTACAGCATTGCAGTTTAGCATAGAAAGCCTGAGTTTTGGTCGCTAAGTTTTTCATAGCTAATCTTTGAGATTAAGGTAATTAGAGGAAAGGCTACTAAGAGGACCAGTTATCACTTCATCTGACCTGCTGTTAGACTTCTTTTAATATCACAAATTAGTGTAATAAAGTTTAGTCTCTGACGGTATGCAAAAGTAGGCTTTTAATCACTGGGAAAGGGGTTCAACAATAAATATCTAGAACTATATTTTTTTCTCGCAATGGTCACCCCAGCTATTTCAGTTACTCAATGTGTCTTGTTGTTCATTCAATGTGCTCTTTTAATCCTGGTGTGGAAACACTGGTGCAGAAGCCTGAGCACTGATCCCTAGAGGTTAGACTTTATTTTGAGGGCGACTGCTACCTGCTTTGCCGAGCTTCTATTGGCCCTCACTCTTTTCAGGAATTTACTTGAACACGTTGATATAGCTAAGTTTTTCATTGGCTCAGATACGCTCCCTATAGCTTGACAAAAGGACTGTGGCTACAGTAATTTACTAGCAAGTTGGCTGACATTTACTAACCATCAGCCCATTCGAAAATACCTACCCTGTAAAAGTTCACATTACAATTTAGTTTCGTATAAATCCAAACTGGTGCTTAATTTATTCATGGAAAATGACTTTACGGTTGCAGTTTAGTTCATTTTCAAGTGGAAGCTAATGTGTGATGGAATAACTCACAAGGCTATGCTTTTGCTTTGGCTGAAATTTTTTATTTTTTTTTGTGGACACGACTATAAAGTAAAAAACGCATTTATTTTTTAGAGCAAGTAGTAGGGATATGAGAACACTGGATTGGAGACAATACTTTTTTGGGAGGGAAATATAACCCATATTTCTTAAAATGTATAGTATGTGTAACCTTAAAAAGGCTTTTAATCCATCAATGTGCTGGAAGTATCGGAAGTGGGACGCTAATGTATGACTGTGTAGGGCATGTGGTGCCTCCAGATAAGGGTAGAGGAGTACAGTGCTATACTGTGTATTCGACAGATTAGAAGACTAGTGTTTACCCACAAGAATATGGTCATTAAAAACTTACATTCCAGCTGCTCATTTAATAGGATAGGACTGACTCGCTGACTGGGGAGGCGGGGTTCTGGTATCTCTCCCTCTGTCAGGTCTTCAGGTATTTCAGTACTAAATTCCTCCATAAAGATAAGAATGCGTGACAAGGGGTGGAAGTGGGGCAGCGTCTGACACGAGCTGACAGCTCTCACTTCCGTCTCGTCTTTATTAAGTGCCGAATAATAAATGAAGACGTAAGTGGGCAAAGTTCTTGGTCTGTCTTTTTGCTTTTTCTCCAACTCTGCATTAAGTGTTCCTGATAGAGAATTAGCTTTCTGTTAGACTACTTGCCCACAACAGCATCTCCACACCAAAAAAACAGATAAAAATAAACCTGCTACTCGACATCCTGGACCCTTCTCTGAACTATAACTTAAGCTTCACTATAACTTAAGGCCTCTGAATGTGAAAATGGGCTTTGTTTCTGTTCTTGGTAGAGAATCTCACCCTGCTAAAATTAATTAATTTTTTGATTGGTTCGCTTTGTCAACAAACATTGCTTTAAAGTTTGTTTTTGTTTTTGCTGTAGTGCATTAATACATAGTTATCAACCATTTAATGGAAGTGATATTAAATAATTAATCATTAAAACTTCTGAATTAGCATTATTTTTTTTAATCAGAGCCTCTTTTCTAGTATATAGACCAGATTAGCTGGATTTCGGCTGACCTTTTTCATATAAATTTAAAGAATACCTGGAAAACTGTTATATATAATTTCATTTATTATTCCCTTTGATTAAATGAGTACTGATTTTACACATTCAGTCGGTTGTGTGATTTTGTGCTGTTTATTTTCCTTTACTGAATGACATGTGGCATTCATACGAGCTGTTCCAAACAGATGCTTCAGATGCTGGAGGGAGCAGTATTTGGATGTAAATTTAGAAAGGTATTTTGCATTGTTGAGGTTGTCACAGGGCAGACACTAATATCGGAAAGACGAATATCAGTGCTGAACAAAGCCTTGTGCTGCAGGAAACCCCCTGACATTGTAATTTACAACAGAACCAAGAATACGTTTTATCAAAACTAAAGCAAACTGCTTCATAATGAATGAAAAAGCTTGTCTGTAGTACAGATCATAGAGAGGCGACCCTCCCCCCCACAGACACCTGCTCCAGGTCACCATCGGCCAATCACATACAAGCTGAGAGACGCTCTGCCAGTTGTGTCCTGCTCCAGGTCACCATCGCCCAATCACATACAAGCTGAGAGACGCTCTGCCAGTTGTGTCCTGCTCCAGGTCACTATCGGCCAATCACATACAAGCTGAGAAACGCTCTGCCAGTTGTGTCCTGCTCCAGGTCACCATCGGCCAATCACATACAAGCTGAGAAACGCTCTGCCAGTTGTGTCCTGCTCCAGGTCACTATCGGCCAATCACATACAAGCTGAGTGACATTCTATTATTTATTTTTAGGATTTTCACACAGGCTGAACATGTTGAGGATGGCGAAAGGTAGCTTTGGTCATCAGCAACAGTGATACTGATCGGCTGTGCAATCCATGTAAACTTTTTTTGCTTTCTAAAAAAAATCGTGTGCAACAGAACCAAACGCAAACCCAACATACTGATATTGGGACTTCTGGGGGTGTCAGTGTCTTGTTCTTATATATCACCCCCTCTTTAGGCGTTCTGGTCCAGCCAGTTTAAAAACACACTCCCTTTCTTTATCCCTCCACTTCCTGGGTACCCCCTTCCTTTGTTACGAATCCTCACGTCCATTTTGTTAGGCTAGCAATTTCATTCCCAGAACTTTTTTTCTTTCCCTGCTTCTGCCCAATTTTGAGTGAATGAGTAATTGGTTATTTGATTTATCTGTGTAATTATACTGGGGTTCAATTTTTATTAAAACCATTGCAGCTAAGAAGCGTTGATGTAATTTAGATTCCATTTTCTCGATTTATGCCATTAAGTTGAGACACGTTGACCATTGGTACTTGGGAAAACTGTTTTTTATCCCACATGGTTTCTCAATTGAGTCCATGTGAAAACTGTTGACTGCAGTCAAGATAAATCTATGACCTGAAGAAACTGCTTTAAGGAGACAAGCATGAGAACAGCTGTGCTTAATTTGCTGGATAAAAAGGTCATTTTGCTCAAATTGAAAAGCATTTCAGTGGCCGAGAAATTCCAGTTTATGAAAAAAATACTTAATTGCATACAAAGAAGCCCTGTTGTAAAAGATGAAAGAAAACAAGCCAATAACCAAACCACACTTTTGTTAATTTTCCGAAGACTTTGGTGTGAACGCTGTTGTTGAAACCTCATGAAATACACCCTGAAGTGGAAAAGAACATAAGAAAGCTGACAACTTTGAATTTTTTGACTGCTTGATGGATAAGATGATATTCCAATGTAGTTACCTAAAGACTATAATCTAGAACAAAATAAAAACGGGGATATCCGTGGAAAAAAACCCATGCGTCTTTATTACAGCTCTGTTGAATGTGTGTCTCTCTCCTGCACAAGATACCCACAGTGACTACGAGATAAGTTACCACAGTCTTGACGGATCATCCAGAAGATATCTGTAGCGAGTAATGATAAGGAACTTTATTTGAAGTTGAGGAGCTATTGTGCAGTGTTCACAAGACACAGACACAGACTGAGAGTAGGGGACATAGCTGTGGTCGTGGTGCTGACACACACAGACGCGCGCACACACACTCTCACACACACACACACGCGCGCGTGGGCACAGACAGACAGACAGACAGACAGACAGACAGACAGACAGACAGACACGCACAAAGACGCGCGC
>JAOYSI010005916.1:0-13214 GCA_025775065.1 Hiodon alosoides | reverse complement strand
CCCCACCTTTGATAAATGAAAACAAATGAAATAAATGAAAGTGGTAGGACAGCGTTAATATGACGTAAACGGCCCTGGCTGGGAGAATCCTGGAGGGGTGGGAGGGGTAGGATAAATATTGAGACAAGTGCCCAGAGTGTCCATTTTCTCTCTCCCTCCGAGCCAAAGCACCGACGGAATTCAAATGTGATCTAAAGGTCCTTTTACTTAGTCATGGAATTCATTTATTGATGATCTGTCACATTAAGTCGCCGTCGCGGAAGAATTATGGCAACAATTTAAATTTAAGCACAGGACAAAAAAAAAATAAAAAATCATTAAATCTGAGACCGGAATATGAATTACACTTAATAGTACCTCTATTCATTAAATTCCAATGGCAAAAGACGCTCTAAGTAATCCTTTGGAAGCGAAGTGCAGAAAGGTCTGATTACGCTGAAAGGTACTTTTCCTCCTCGTTCTGTGGTAGATCTCCAGCGCCTGATAATGTAATCCCTCTGTGGGGGGGGGTGTCTCCCTTTACTGGAGCTGGCTGATTACTGCCTGCTTCTACCTGCCCCTTTCGTCGCATTGGTTTCAGGTTAAATAATGGACACAGCAGGACCTGAGTCTCCCACCAGACTCCTTGTTTTTTTTTAACAGTTAGGAGCAGTCATTTGTTTTTAAATCTAATTAAAGCGCCCTGGCCCCTTGCAGGATCCCCTGGCACGCTCTCTAGCGCCCTCTGCATGTAAATGGGGGGTGTTCCTGGCACAGCTCCCGTTCTCTGCTCTGCGTTGCGTTCTCTGGTTTTGCTCCTTTAGGTGGGAGCCACGGGGAGATGCAATGGGGAGATCAGAGACACTGTTAGAGCGTGTGAACCTGCTGTGGCCACCTGCGGCGCGCCCCTACGGTCTTCCAGGGGAGCTGCTGTGCCTCCTGTGGGAGGGCGGCCCGTGTGAGGGCTGTGTGGGTAAACCCTGTGACGGGACATCAGGCAAACGCGTCTGATTCCTCAGATTAGGTCCAGGTCCATGCAAATGGCTGAATTTCCAAACTCAGCACAAAATATACAAATACTCACACACAAACACACACACCCACACTCTCACACACACACACACACACACACACGCACACAAACACACACACACACACTCTCACAAACACACACACACACACACACACTCACAGACACAAACACACACACACACACACACACACTCTCACAAACACACACACACACTCTCTCTCACACACACACACACACACACACACAGCAGTGGTGGACAGAGAAACAGTAAAACAGGTAGTGTTAATGGCACCGTAGTGGTTAAGCCACACTGGATTTGTAATCAGGCAGGGGGCTTTGCTGTTGTGTTGTTCAGTGAGACACTTTACTCCATCTGAATTATCGCAGTATTCACGGATGAAGTGTTAAACAGCTGTGAATGCCATTAGGGGTAACAGTGTCAATTAGGCTACCAAATTGCACTGAATATTGACAAAATAGGCCTTTTTCTATGTGACTCACGGCCCAATAGAACCGCAATGAAAATAGTTATTTTGATAGAGTAGCCTTCAGATTAAAAACCACAGTTAACGTCCCGACATTCCACTGAAACGCCCGGTGACACCAGGGCAGGCGAGCGGCTCGACAGTTTCCAAAGGTTTTCTGAATGAAGCACTGTCAGCTTTGAGGTAGACAACACCGAAGAAGGGCGGGATTTCCCGAAAAGACCCTGAAACCCCGCCGATGTCATTCATCTCCCAGGTTGGAGTGGGGAGTCGGCCTTTCCAATATCGGTTTCACTTTCGGTTTCACTTTCGGTTTCATATCCGGCCCGTGCTAAAAGGCCCACCGCAGAGGCTAAACTGAGAGGAGTTTCTTCTTTTAAATTGAGGACAGAAAGGATGGGGCCGTCTTCTCCCTTGTCTACGGGTTGGCATTCTCGCTGAGCTCTTAATTATCTAATTGAGCTCTTAGTTGAACTAATGACGGGCTTATTAAGGCCCATTTTCCATCTCATTGCACTTCTCAATCACATTTTTCAGAAATCATAATTTGCTTATTCGGTCAATTATGTTGTTTTGAATGGTTGTTTGCATCTTTGGCCTAAAAATGTACGATAAGCGTAGATTTGTGGGATCTTAAAGGAGCACTCAACGCAAAAAAAAAAATGTTTCACCTTTAAAGTGTGACATATTCTGTTCGGATAAATAATGTGTTTGTGCATAAACTGCGTTAGTGGTTAAACTGTGCGTGTGTGTAAACTGCATTTGTGGTTAAAATGTGCATTTGTGTCTAAACTGTCTATGTGTGTAAACTGTGCGTTTGGGTCTAAACTATGTGTCTGTGTGTAAACTGTGCGTTTGTGTCTAAACTATGTGTTTGTGTGTAAACTGTGCATTTGTGTGTAAAATGTGCGTTTGAGTGTAAACTGCGTTTGTGTCTGAACCGCTTGTGTATACAGGCAGGGAGACGAGGGCACGCGTCAGAAGGAAGCTGTCGAAAGCCGGCTTGATTCGGGGGAAAGGGCCGCAACCAGGGGTAGATGATGGGTGAGAGAAGAGCCTATATTAAAAGGGAACTTTGGTTACCTGCTCCAATATCAAATCACAGAGAGAGAGAGAAATGTCCCTGGCCTTATTAAAAGATAATGTGTTCAGGAGATCAAAACATACATCACCTAGCCTGCTGAACCTTTTGTCTCCACTGAGGCAGCTCTGATGAATTCTGTCAATTTACGCCTGATGAAATGTTCATGTGTTAAACCTCGATTTCGTCCCAGGCAAGAAAAACGGCTAAGCCCCAAACAGCGCAGAGGAGAAATAAAATACTCTGTATTATTCATCGATCACTTCTTTTTTGGGTGCAAAAAAAATAATCTCTGGCGTCATCGTTATCCGAGCAGCTTCTAGCGTAGACAACGTCAATAGACCTGGCCCCGGGCACACTTCTGGTGCGGCCCAACAAGTCGGTTATGAATAGCTTGGATTGAAGGTATCCAATTATGAAAATAGCAGAGCGTGTGCCCAGGGTGAGGGAGAGTAATGTGGAGGATCATTGAAATATTAATATTGAACCATAACAAGCTGTGCTGGAAGCAGCTAGCGGCTGAGGGCACAGGATGTGTCCTGCTTTCCATTGACTCAGCGGATCCTCCCGTTCTTATTGCTTTCTCATCCCGGCACCGTTAAATCATTCAGCCCAATTCATTATAAAATACACCTTCCTTGATTAAAGCGGGATTTGGTGTCCCAGCGAAGACATGACCTGCTCTCAGCGTTCCTGCAACCTTGTAGCAACATTGTCCATGGACGATACAGGCAGCGGGTTCCGGAGTCGCGTCTGTAAACGGCACAGGCAGCGGGGTCCGGAGTCGCGTCTGTGAACGCCACAGGCAGCGGGGCCCGGCACAGACAGAGGGGCCCGGCGCAGACAGAGGGGTCTAGCACAGAGAGAGGGGCCCGGAGTCACATCTGCGGACTATAATTACACAGAGGGGCATGGTGCCGTCTCCAAAGTCCCCGCTCCAAACCAATTAAAAACTGATCGCCGGTTCTAATTGACGCCCTGGCCTCGTGCTTATACTGGGCTGCGCTGCCTGATATGGCAATTACACTCAGTGACCCAGATGCCCGTTCAGCAGAAAGCCGGCAGAAAAGAGCCACACCAACGCCGGCATGACGCACTGCGCTAATTTCAACGCAGATGGAAGTTCATAAATGAACAGGGACCCGCGCGTGGATAAAAAGAGGGGTGAAACTCGAGGGTACGATCTGAATCCTGATTCTTTTTGATTTTATTTTGTCAGCCCTTGGTCCGTCAAAGATCCGGAGGGAGATGGTGGGAGTTTAAAAGACGGACAGAAACTCTAGAAGAGGCCGCAGGGGGAGGGGCTAAAGCCTGAGTGACACAGAGGGCGATTGCCCGGTTTCTGAGCTCGTTATGTAGGTATAGACAGAATAGAGAGATGCACACAGAAAAAGGACTTTTTAGCGTCTGTATAAGTTTACATCACCTCTTCTCCAGGTGATCCTCTTCTCCTGAGATCCCAGGAAGGACGTTTCCGTTGAGCCTTAGCGCAAGGGGGCTTGTTCCAGGTTTTTAATTTTGTAAAGTTAAACAAGTTTGGACAAACCTGGAACAAACCTGGAACAAGTTTGGACAAACCTGGAACAAGCCTGGAACAAGTTTGGACAAACCTGGAACAAGCCTGGACAAACGTGGAACAAGTTTGGAACAAGCCAGGAACAAACCTGGAACAAGTTTGGACCAACCTGGAACAAGCCTGGAACAAGTTTGGACAAACCTGGAACAAGCCTGGACAAACCTGGAACAAGTTTGGACAAACCTGGAACAAACCTGGAACAAGTTTGGACAAACCTGGAGCAAGCCTAGAACAAGTTTGGACAAACCTGGAACAAGTTTGGACAAACCTGGAACAAACCTTGCTTCATCTTGAGAAAGTCGTGGAGCTTTTTTAACTTGCCCTGTGGTTTCACTGCAGCCCCAGTTCCCACTCATAAGCTCAGCTTTGCAGCCTCACAACATGACCCAGATTCTGGATAAATGTTCCAGGCCGCTCGTCGTCATAGATCACCGCAAGGTGCGATCCAAGGCCCTCTGGCGGCCGACCAAGGCCGAACGCGCTTCAGAAGTGCTTACGAAAAATAACGTCGCAGGTAGATCGATGGCCGTGCTCTGGGAAGCAATGTGCTTACAGGGGCCCGTGCGCCGCACGTCCGCCAGGGTCATTTGACAAGCCTAATGCCAGCGCTGTCGAGCTGCTGCCAAGCCTTGTGGAAACTCAGCACTTTCACCCGATGAGGTAATGAGACCAGGTAGGTTTTACACCAGAAAGCTAAGACCATTGGCTTTTTTTGGATCTGAATCCTTTGGGGTTTTCTGAATTGGTCCTTCCTACATCACCTTTTCCGCACCAAAGAGGAAGTACAGGCAGATAAGAATGTTTTTTGTTTTTTTTTTGTCCGAAGATGGCCCTGGCCAGAGTTGCTTATACTTCTGTATTTCATTCCTGTGACCAAAGAAAAAGAAAAACAGTTCTGCAGAAATGTCTGTTGTGGACGAAGCCAGGCGTTAACGTGCCGGCAAGCCCTGACTCTGTACAGCCTGGATTGGCCTTCTTGTTTATCCATCAGTCTTCCCTGTGACACAGGAGTGTGGCCCAGGTGACCGAGCAGGGCTGGTCCTCCAGTGTGGTGATCTTGATGGTAGTTTTTCTTTTTCGAACCAGTAGTTCAATGGTTAACGTAGTTTTCTTGACGACTGACGCGGAAGTGCTTGGAGACACCAAAAATGTTATGGGGCTGGTAAATAATTCACATATCTCTCTCTGTTTTTCCCTTTTACCTCTCCGGTTTTCCCTGCCACCCGTCTGTTTAGTGATAACCTTCTCCTTTATAGGGTGATCCTGGCTTCTGCGGTGGTTTTGTTAGTCCTCATGTGGCCATCAGCAAAATGATCTTCTCTCCTGCCCTCCTCCCTCTGGCCTTCACAGATCCCAACGCTATGGAGCAGACTGGACCCGACCACGCTCTGATTGGTGGAGTCGTCGCCGTGGTTGTCTTCGTCACCCTGTGTTTAATAATCCTGCTGGGACGATACCTGGCAAGGCATAAAGGTAAGATCTCCACCGAGTCATGTTTCTTTACATCCAGGAATGTCCTCTTTTTCTGTGTCGGTCCAGTTGCCCCGTATAGGGTGGGGGAAATGCACGAGGTGCATTGCAGAAGGGAGTAAGTTTTAGAAGGTGTTGCTTTTGATTTGACAAACAAATAAGCGGATTTTATGATTTTTCAACTTCCCCCCGCCGATTTCTGTCCTAGAACCCACTGATTTTGTCACCCGAAACCACTCTCATTTCATCCCGGTTCACGTCCGGACTAAATGTCGGTCAGCTCTGAAAGGCAGTTTTTCACCTTCCGTCAGGGACATACTTGACAAACGAGGCCAAAGGAGCAGATGACGCGCCTGACGCTGACACAGCCATCATCAACGCGGAGGGGAACCACGCACACGCAGAGGAGAAGAAGGAGTACTTCATTTAGACTGGGGCTCTGCGCCGCCTAGGATTCCGGCAGACGGCCGAGGGCCGAAAGTGCGTCCTTATTCCTGTATTCCTGCCCTCCTTACTGTTGGCCTTTTCTTTGATTTCTGATTTTCATTTTTTTATTGGTTCTTTTTCCAACTCTCCTGCGTTTCATTGGTTCTTTTTTCCAACTCTCCTGTGTTTTATTGGTTCTTTTTTCCAACTCTCCTGTGTTTATTGGCCAGTTTTTACAAATAGCTGCTGAAGATGTTGTCTTTTTCTATTTCACATTTGATCACATTTTAAAGTCATCGAAATTCTCTCATTTCCCATAATGTTGGCCCTTCTCACACCACTCCCCTTCTCGCTGAACCTACAACACAGTGCCTAAATATACAGACGTCCATTGACAATAAAGCCAACGCCTTCATTTATCCACTTGTAACCGATTACTTGCTTTTTTTTCCCCTCCTGATTACTATACTTGATAATGACGATGGTGATTATATTGTTTTGGTTTTGCAAGGAAAAGTTAATTAATTTTATTCAACTTTTCCATATCTGCCTCTGCAGGTATTTTATCCAGGTAAATCCCTGCCTTTCAGTTGGTCTAAAAAAAGAAAGTCTGATGTCACACCAATCCTATAGCTTTTAGATCGATAGTGCATTCTTTGCAGGAATTAATAACTTAGAAATAAGCATTAGGATGTATTAGGGTATACAATAGATTTTTGATATTGTAGGAATCCATAGAAGTATTTGAAAAGTTGCTGATTGACAGGTAGGAAAGGAATATATTAAACTGCAAAAAAGAAACCGTGAACCAGTAATGAACCATTGACAATGAAGAGTTACAAAGACTGAGTTGTAAATATCTGGACACCAAAAAAAAAAAAAAAAAAAAATAGATGATGATTGGTCCAATCAAATGAGCACAATCAGAATATGTCATGTTCATTTGCAACATTGTGTTTTAAACAGTTCTGTTTCTGCCTTACATTGTTGTGTCTGTATATTCCTGCACTGTCTGTGTTCCACGCTGCTTACATATGATGTTCTCCCTTAGTTGCTGTTAAGTTGGGTTTGCCAGACGGTAATTTGAAAGGCCTATTACAGCGCAAGTTATTTGTGCTATTTGTGTGTGCAAACAGCTCACATGCCCCTGAAGGAACAAATCAGATCCGGAGTTTGATTTTTGAGTTTGAGAAAGTTTAAGAAAAGAGGAAAAACCCACATGAGAACCCTTCAGCAACCATGAGAAAACCTCGTTGTCAGCTGGGATAGGGGCATTTTTTTCATAGTTTGGTAATAAAATATTAAATTACAAAAAAAAAAAAAAAAAAATTAAATTAAAATTAAAATTCAGAAGCACAACATTATTCTATGGCGAAATATTGCGTTTCCAACACGTAGACTTTCTCAGGATTCTGAGATGAGTGTAATTTGGTAATTAGGCTGCGGACAGAACCGTCCACTCAAGTCAAAACGCACTGTCCAGTTATCCGATGCGTATGGTAAATGGAAATTCAAAAATGTTTTTAAAAATAAATGTCTTTTATTTTTGTTTATATAATGAATAATCTCCCTTGTTAATAAGGCTGTATATTATGTCTGCTAAATGTGGTTACTAGTGAAAGTTGTTGTTAGACTTTGGGATCCCTCATACCTTAAAGTTTGTATATTAGCCAATTTATCTATTGAAAATAATCTATAAATCTTTCGAAATCTGTCATTTGTCACTGCTTATATAAAATAAGAAAATGACAAGGTTGTTTTAATGAGTGCAAGGCATGTATATACTGTGTAAGTACTAAAATTTGGTAATACTTATTTGTTCTTTTTTCCAAGCATTTTTTATTTTATTTATTTTATTTCAAATTATGGTATTGACCACCACGTGTTGGAAGAAAATGTTGGTCTAAAGTAAGACGCATTTTGGTTGGCTTACAAATGCTGCAAAGACGGGGGGAAAGAATCGCTAAAAAGAAAAAAAAATAGTTTGAGTGTATGGGAGGCAGTTCAAATGAATAAAAACGGATGTCATTAACATAAACGATTGTGTTTTTAAAGGTCCGTCATTCTGGGTCGCTGTCAACCCTATACCACCGCCCTGTGTTGCGTGATTGTCACTGGTCATCACGTGCGCTTTGTCGATCCATTCTTAGATCTCCAGCTTTAAAAAGTTTTTTAAAAAATACTGACATCTTTCTCTTTTTACCATTCGAAATACAAACGGGCAAAAATCTGATTCAGACAATTTTTTTTTTCTTTACATTATACTAGTATCTGTATATATACCCGATCGCCCGTAGCGTGTGTATAAATACTGACAAGACTGCGAATATTGTGTAGGAGGTAGCCTGCAATCAGAGCTCGTTAAAAAGCATAACATTTTGGACTGTTTCCGCAATGTTTGTAGGACTAACATTCGTGGCGTGCTTTGACCGACTAGGGGGCCACCACGAATTATAAAGAAACGTATCTAACATTAGCGTTACAAGACTTTTATTTACAAAACTATGTCATTGTTCACATTAAATACTAGTAGTGTTCACTTCTTAGATTTACGCCCTGGAAAATCAAACGTTTCGAGGTTGTAGCCGGCCGTTGGTTATTGGAAGCAGAATGTTCAAAAGCAGTTGAGTATCAATACACTGGTTCGTTGTGAGGTCCAACAGGCTAATCTGCATGTAATATTTTTCAGAATCAAGCAAGCCGCTTCAATTTAGCTATCACCGCGATTGCCTTTGTGTTTTCAGACAACAATATTAACACCGTAGCGTTTCGTGGCACGTCATGTCACATCACGTCGGAGCAGTCAAAAAATCATCGATGCAGTATTTTTTAAGCGTGACTGAGCGTTTTCTTTGGAAATAATTCGTTTACGTGCTTTGCTTATTATGTTTGCTTTGAATTAATTGCGTTTCTGTGGATGTTTCTGTTTAGGTTAATTTCTTGGCGTGTGAGGTGCGAGTTTCCAGTGTTAAACAGCATATTTCCAAAGCTATGAAAACACTAATGTTAAAAAGGTTGAAAGGTTGTCGAGGAAACACATATATGCTGCCAGGTGTGTTTTAGTCAAAGACTAGTAGGCTTTTCCGGTATTTAATTACGTGAGCGTCACCGTTGCCATACCGCTGTCTCCATTTCATACAAGTCTGCTGTGCAAAGGCCCATAGCCTAGAATAAGTTACAAGTTTCAGTAAGCAGACGTTTTAAAAACGTTTAAAACCTGCGTCATTCCCAACCACGGCTAGGTTTGCCGTTCGCGTCTTGATGTAGGATCTAGAAAATTATACATTGTTATTATTTATTCAAACTTATTTGGGAGGTACTATGTCTTTTTTTGAGTCCGCACCATGTCTGCGTCTTCAAAATCACTCCAAATTACTTAACATTTTAAAAAAAATCTGCCCAGACTTTTATTGTACAATAACTACCCAGGGAAACAGTAGGCTGTATTTCTGGGCTTTTGTTTCGTTTTTAATTGCTGGCGTAAAAAGCAAGCTTATATAATAAGAACCCTAATAATAGGTTTGTTTTGTTTTGTAGCCTAGAAAAAAACGAATGCAGGTATTGATGCTAAGTCTGCAAGAATGGAAAGTTTTTGCGATTCTCCATTCCTGGGAAATAAAAGTATAGTTACCAGGCAGCAAGCGTTTTGTGTCATTATCAAAAGCCGTTTTTCTCTTGAAATAAAAAAATAAAACTAGGCAAAAATAAACAACAGAAAAATGATGGTGGTATTCCTGCATTTGGATGTTTTTTTTCTTTCTTTCTTTCTTTCCTTTAAAACTTGCTGCATGACACCCACAGTATTGTGTATTTAAGTTAACCTTATTCGATGGGTTAATAACAATGGAAACGGTCCATTTTGCATTTCCTTGCAACGGCGGTAGCCTACTAATACCTGTTTAAAAATAATTTTTAAAAAGACGTGTTCGATCAGTGTAGGCTGACATCTATTATAATGTCATGTAGTTTACTTTTGCATCTCAGGAATATGTTTAGTTTTTTTTTTTTTTAATTCAGGACACTAGCACGTCCTCTGCTTTGTCTCTGTTCGCTGAAGCGGTGTCTCTGTTGAGTTTTTAAAATCATTACAATGTTAATAAAATATTTAGTGTTTTCATTACCTGATGTTTATTTTTATTTATTTATTTTTTTGCTTGAATTATGTTCTATCGTCGTGTTAATTCCATGTTTTAGGCAGATATTAGTTCGTGCGCACGCCAAACGATTTTAATTTCTATAGATAAGTCTGGACTTGACAGGTTTTAACGATAATGGCAATTACTCAACCAGAACGTTCTACCGATTCTCGAAATCCGCACTGACACCGTAATGTATACGCATAAGAATGAAAGCGGTTAAAAAGAACATTTTATAGATGCCTTGAAAATTGCAGTTGTCATGCTTACCGCTAAAGCGCGCAAATTGTTTGCGTTTGGAACGGCTTGGCTACGGTAGGCTTATGAATTCCAGTTTGTGGTCCGTGATCAGTGACAATTTGCTGATGACTCGATTGTCTAGACAGTCAATAAAATACTGTGTAGCTTACACAAGTACTTAACGCTTACATTCTTGCTACTGTTATAGATATTGTTAGACTAGATTTACATACTTTTCTCGGCAGACACACAAGTACGTGCTTAACATATTTAATGCATAACTGTTTAAATTGGTTACAAGGTTGTTGCGATAGCCGTGGAGCGTAGAAACTAAGGTGTGTAGTGTTTTAGGGGTGCGGCCGTAGCCATCGGATTAGCAGTAGCAATTCTTGATTATTTATTTATTTGTTTTGCTGCAGTAATTTAACGGATAACGGTTCCTGAACATGATGGGATTTGTAGTTCTTTAGCAAGCCAACATGTAGTAGGGCTCAGATGGATACATTTCAGAAGTTAATGGGTTTGAAATTCAGTCCAAAGCGATGTTCATGTATATGGAATATTATTATTGAAAAAAATGAATTCCAAGTAGCTGGCAAGAAGCTGATTTTTTTTGTATATTAAAAAAAAATAAATTTCTTCATCTCTCTCTCTTTCTCCCTCTCTCTATCTCACACAGGAACCGACACACACACACTCCCACTCCAGAGGTTATAAGAGTTTAGAAATATGTTGAAATACCGCCTCTATTGAATCACACATCTCGGATGCTCTGCTTGAAGCAATATTTCAATATCCATTTACTGCTAACACTCACAGCATGGTAACCTGGCTGTAAAAATACATACATGCACACAAATGCGCATATATTTATATATAAATTCCCCAGACTTTAATGGTATGCGCTGACCTTTAAGGTGAGTAACGGCTTTCCCCCACAGCTACTGGGCTAAGAAAGACAACACAAGATCGTGTCTTATCGGTAGAGCCAAACTAAGATACACATCCCAGAGGGAGGGGTGCAGTGATGTTTCCATCTTAGATGAACAACAGATAGCTTCTTGGTAATACTGCGTGATATGCTCGCATTGAGATAAGCCGTAACAGACACGAGCAGCCTCTTTTCTTAAAACTTCTCCGCTCCGATGCACAGTGTCCTACCTCCCCCCACATCCAGGGATGTACAATATAGAGTGTGCAGTTTGAGGCAAACCTCAGTTGATTAGTTCTGCAGCTGCTCAATGTCTTAAAGCCTTAGACTCCTGTGTTTGCAGAGGGACATTGCTTTCAGGGCCCATGGTAGTAGCCATGTGTAGCGCAGATACGCTTCCAGAGCCCGTCGTAAAAACCGTTACTTGTTTTAAACGGAGTCAGTTTGTTGCGATATGTTGAGCTGGGCACATGCTGTTTTCCTCCTAACCCTAAATCTGGGTCTCGTGACTGAAATAGTGAAGACGGATGGAAAAAAAAGGTCAACACGGTCAACAGAAGGTCAACTATTAACAACTGAATCTCGGATGGGTCATGGATTTTTATGATAAAATATTCAATGAAAATCGTTTTATTGGCGGGAATTCCCGAAGAACGTTTTTAATGCAACATCCCTGCGTCAGTGCTGTGGAACGAGAAGAGACCAGGGATCGCTTTGCATCAGAATGGGTACCCATGTCCTTATTTGTGGCCTTATTAAATGTATTCTACATTTAAAATTTTCAGGGTGAAATAAATAAATAAAAACATTTAAAGTCACCAAACCTCATAGTTAGAGCAGGAACTCCTATTCAAGGTAATGTGTCGCGTGCTGTTCACTTAACGAGCGCCTGTTTCATCAGGAGGGAAAAAAATTGAACTGCTCTGTCCGCTGAGAGATGAAAGAAACACGTCAATTAAGAATCCCTGGGAGGGGTAAGGAATCCATCGCCGGCACCTTTCAGGAAGACGTCTGAATACGTGACATTCTCCATGAGCGTCCATTGATAAGATGCCGCTGTACGGTTTCGCTCCAGGAGAAGATGAGCCTGGCCTCTGTTGAAGACAGCAGGGGAAGTGTGCATCTAATCTTAAATTCGTTTCAAACCCTTATGTAGATATGCGAGACTGGGGAACGCTCCTGTGATTGGGAGTAGGTGGTCAACTCGCGCCCTTCATGGTCGCACTGCACTTATCTAAGTGCCTACTTTATGAACTTCCTTTTAAAGGGGTTCCAGCGTGGCGAGGTTCTTTCAAAGAGTTGCCTTGCCATACAAGCTCGATTCCTTCTTGCCAGAGGCATACAACCGAACATTGGCAGGGATAAAACCGAGATAGAGTTTATGGGCTAATTCCAGGAAAGTAAAAAGCACCCTGACATGAAATTTTAATAACAGACGCTGAGCCATGTTTACTTAATGCGATAACTCCTTCAGAACATATTTCATTATGTCAACGAAAAATAAAACCAGAATGTAAAATTAGCACGTGCGTTCACAGAAGTTTGGCGGTAACTACTTATACAATTACTAAAGTGGTATGCAACGCGTCGCCGCTGTCAAGAGCGAACCGCCTCCATCCACCACCCACCACCACCATCACCTCCCACCACCACCACCACCCACCACCACCATCACCTCCCACCACCCATCACCACCCACCACCTACCACCACCATCACCTTCCACCATCCACCACCACCATCACCTCCCACCACCCATCACCACCCACCACCTACCACCACCATCACCTCCCACCACCAACCAACACCACCCCCACCCCCCACCCAAACCACCCAACAACCACCACCAGCGCCAGAC
>JAOYSI010005915.1:0-13214 GCA_025775065.1 Hiodon alosoides | reverse complement strand
AGATATGTATAAACACACACACACACACACACACATCAAATTTTTTTTTAACTATCTTATCTTATAAACTCATCTATATGTTTGTGAGCGTGTGTGTGTGTGTGTGTGTGTGTGTGTGTGTATTCAATTTGTCATAGCTGTTTAAACATGTACTCATGATTGACCATTAATTTAATCCACAGAGAGAGCAAAACCAAAAGGAAAAAATAAAAATAAACAAGCAATTCCGCTGTTTCAAACTTAATACGAAAAATTCAGTTTGCATCCTATCAGAAACTCCTGTCCTGACCAATTACACCTGATGTATTTCTGTAGAAATGAAAGCTGACGTTCTCCTGTTTTACACTATAACTATTAACGTATGATGAGGTTCCAGAGTAAATGCCCTCCATGAATGTCTCATCATTATTCTTACGTTTATTAAATTACAGTGATTTATGGCTAACCTGCACCAGGCACAGTGTATTACATAGACGGCTTTTTAACTGAACAGTGGAATTCATTAACTTCTGACCCCATAAGAAGCGTCTGTACTTCCTAAGTCTCCCAGCCTACGTTTGAGTCCAGCATTTCCATTACACATAATAAGTATACATACAATTTTTTTATTTTTTTTTATTTTTGCCATGCAGAATATCTGTACGAACATTGAACTATTATTATAATTATTATTTTTCCAATTGTCTGGTAAATACAAAGAGCATAATCGCACTGAAATTGCTGTTGGTATAGATGCCTATAAAAAATATAGGCCCCTGCTTTGTGTCCTAGTTGCAACTTTCAGTATCTAAGGTAAACGTTTGTTTGTTTTTTCAATAGCTAAAAATTTCTATTGCAGACAAGTATAAGGCAAAACGAACAAACGGATGATAATACGCTGCACCGAATATTGTCTGCCTTGAATGCGTCCTCTGCAAATTTCAGGCAATGTAGATTACTTTAAAAGCATGACTCACATTTTAGCCCAAAGATGCCTTTCTTAAAGACGTTTCAGTTTTGGATACAGTTGTTTTGCTGTTGAAAGACATGCTGACAAATAAGTTTTTCTTTTTTTTAAACCCATCTCATTTGCATCTTTACTTTGTTTAGTTATTATTGTATTTGCTTTCTGCTTCCGTCATCGTATTAATGACTTATGTCAGTTCCATTCATGCAACAATATATATTTTTGGGCCATTTTGTATTCATGAGATGCATAGCCCTGAGCACCCACTTCCATATTGGCAGCTGACTAGGCCAATAATTCTGTTTTTAAAGCTGACACTATAATTTTTCATTGTATTGACAGCTATCAATTCCGGTCAGTTCTCATAAAACAAATCCCAGACATAGGTTTTAAATCAGGCTGCAAAGCATTGAAAGCAAACATGACAGAAGTCCAAACTATTTTATTTAATATATCTCCGAGGTAACGTACTAATTAGATATATTTCTGCATCGTTGAAACAGATGCTTATTTCAAGACTCCCTGCAGTTTTTGTGAACATGTCCGCTGTTTTAAGGATTTATTAGTGGAAGATGATGCTGTTTGGATCCATTTAAAGTAGAACACACACTTTCTCTTCCTCAGTACAAACTCAATTTTTACCATTTACTGTAACAGTAACACATTAATGGAGTACATTGCCTGGCCCCAATCTTTCTTTCTCTTTATTTGCTGTCTCTTTTTCTTATGTTAAATGCTCAGCTCTACGAATCCAGACTTTTAAGAACTAAAAGCACGGCATGTCATTTGTTATGGAGCCAATTAAAATATGGGCATTTAAATGTTAAAGGAAATAGGCCAAGTCTACATAGGCAAGCAGGGTTTCAGAATAATGGAAGTGCATGGAAACTACACTATGGTCCCAGTACAGAGTAGCCCCTGTATCATAAGAAATTCCTCTCAGCATCCTGAAGTTCTCTGATTCAGATGTGGGGGCCAGAATTTTCACTTTAATGCTGCGTGAGCACTTCTGGGGAAAAGGGCAGAGCAGGCAGAGGACCCTGCTTATTTCTTTGTGAAAAGTGAATTGATTGAATCGATTCATGTGTACACTGAACATTTTTTTGTTAAAGTATCTATACGCAATGAAGAAATGTATAGAATTTGTAAAGAAGTATGAGTATATAAAAATGAATATCTAAACTGCTTAGATTGAAATGAAATTATCTCCACTGTCTTTAATTTGCTTGAAAATCTTGAATGTCTTAATCAGGATTAAATATGATGATTAAATAAGGCATGCATGAATAAATATCTAGAGTTCATACATTAAAACTAAATTATCAAAACTTTAAATTACTTGAAAATCTTAACATAGTTTTATCAAATAATCAGGATTACGTAAGATGCTTAATTTTGATATCAAGCCCCTTTAATTATCTTTGTGGAATTGCCTCAGACACAGAACACGATTCAAAGTATATTAAATGTTAGGAATCACTTTGAAAGTGAAAATGAGAGTTTCTTGAATTCCTCAAATTCACAGCTGCAACACAGACCCTTTGCCAAAAAAGCACATTGAAGATAATTGGACACAGTTCATGACTGTGTTTAAATCTTTAATCTAGCACATAAAGTCCCATGGACAGCATAGTGCCTCCGTAAAGAACCCATTATTTATAAAATAGAGTGAGAACACGGTTTTTAAACTAGTGCTAATGCAATTATTGGCAAGATAATCAGGAGGATGCCAAAACTGGTTGGGCAGGTTTAGATGTTGGCCACACCTTGAAAAGTCCCTGGGCAAATGCCTGCTAGTCCCACCCATGCTAGTGCACTTAACGGTTACACATATACAATGTACATATACTATATTCAATTACACTCAGAAATGAAGACAAAATGATCGCTTTGTGGATGTTTTACATTGGAAGACTTTTTGTTAAAAACAGCAGCAGCTTATTTATGTCCCTGTTGCCGATGGCCTCAGTATAGATAGAGTGGTACGGGTCATGATCGTTTTTAGCAACTGGGCACGCACCCGGTGAGTCACAGCTTTCACCGCCAGCCTCAGCTCCCGGCTGTGAGTGTGACTGCAGCTTCCCCGATGCCTCCGTGAGTCACGCCTGCCTGTATCCTGTGACACTTCCAGGATTGCAGAGGGCTTACGAGCCCCAGAGTCACATGACTGCCGAGAGAGCTGTGGTCATTCAGCCATTTAGCGTCCGCCAGCAAGAAAATGTGGATGAGGTTGACAGAATGGAAATGCAGTCATTAACGCCGCACATCAGGGTCAAAGGGTAAATGGTTTTGAAAGGCAAAGATCACAGGACCCCGTCATAGTGTTTATCAAGTCTTTCACGCATGCTCAAGGAGCTGTGTTTTTGTCTGCTTGATACTGGGAAAGGAGATAATTGTGCAAAGCAGGAAAGAGTTGGCAAATTTGAATATTCAATAAACTGATAGTAAAACTAATTTGGTATGTAGTTCATATGTAGAGGGATAAAAATACCAAGTAAAAATTAACCAAATCATATTTTTTTGGGGTAGTACTTCGTAGTACAGCTGGCAGAGTATGCATGTCCACTTTACATCAGAATTAGACTTAAAAGGCATGAGATTAGTAACAATGAATACTACACAATAAAGGGGGATGAAGCAGCTGTTGCAAGAGATTGAACCATAGAGGGTGTCCCGTGGGACCCATGACACTGAATTGAATTTGTGGCATAGCAATTTCCAATCCTACCAAATGTTATTCTGAAGATCCAAATTTGAGGTCAAAGTGATTTGCAATTCCTAAAAAGAAGAATTGTGAGAATTGCATGCTAAAATATATACATTTTGGGGTCAAAGTTTAACTGCATGTAGTTTCCTATTTTTGGTAATAAAGCAAACTTTGCTACGTGTATTAGCTCAGCCCCTCACTAACTCCTTTATGATTCCATTCTATTCTGTTATGTCTCTACTATTATGCCATTTTTCGGGAGTTCTCTTGACTGCCTCCGGGGTCAAGGAATAATTTTCCAGTTTTCCCTGTTTGGCACTGGGTTTTCTATTTTTTCAATTTCTTCTGGAGAATGCAATATGTTAAGCAAATTGCAAAAAAATAATTTGTTTAAATTCTCTAAGACAAATGTAGTTTGGTTGATTGCTCAATTGATTGAAGTTCTATTGTGTACCAAGTTGAAATTACATATTTATTTTTTATCATTTAAGTTCATATTTTGCTAAATCATATTAAAACACACTAAAATGTTACATTGATAAATTTGGGATTTGCCTATCTTTGCTATTAGAAACTTGGGCTTTACCATTTCATTTGGGCTTGGTATAAAGTGTATCGAATTCTGTGTCGATTAGGACAGGAGAAGAGGAATTTCAAAAACTTAATATGGCGGAACAACATTAATGGTAGACATTATGGGTTATTGTGGTAGCTTTATTCTGCATGAGTAGAGGGACCTAGGAGACTCAGATTGGTGATTCTAGGTCAAACAGCTCATGAGGGCTGCCTAATCAAAGTCGGTATGTTAAAATGCTTGCAGTAATGCCACCATGGGGTCCGTGTGCTGCTCTTTAAGGTAATACTGACACGGGTGCCTGACATGCCTACCAAGTTTATGGTTTGGTTTAGGTATTACAGATGTTAAATTGTATATAATTTTCATGTTTTTTAGATAAGACTGCAACATTTTCTACCCAGGTAGAAAGCATTATTTTCTATAAATCTGCTGAGCTGTCATATTTCTTTGAAATATATAATTTAATATGATTATGTATATTAAATGAATGTGTGCAAATTGAATATGTACAGAAAAAAACATTTAGTTGAGAATACTGTAATTTGTCAATTTTAAGACATAGAAACTTTTCCATTGCAATTTTTTTATACGTGCCAAGTTTGGTATCAAACAGTTCATGAGAAGAAGAAAATTTTAAATTACTAAATATCCATCATGGCAGACATTTAAGGGTCCTCAAGGCAAATTTATTCCTCATAAGTAGTGGAATCTAAGGGTCTTGGTTCAGGAATTTTAGGTCAAACACTTCACAAGGGCTGTGTAATTAAATTTGGTCTTTTTAAATGTTTGCTACAGCTCCACCATGGAATCAATTGGCACCGTATTCACTGTGACGCTTTGTCACATGGTCTTCCATAACCCAGCCAACTTCTAGCAAAATCAATCAATGAGCATAGAAGTTATTGTCATTTTTTGAAAAATCTTTCGGAAGCGGAAGCAGAAACCTTGACAAGTGAACTGTCATTAAGATGGAAGTGCGGCTCCTTAGTTGAGAGCATTTCACAGATTCAGACAATGTGAAAGATTAGATGGACCCTTTGATTGACAGAGAGAGTCACAAAGGACATAGGGCCCTGTGGGAGCGTGATTTCTGCAAGAGCATCAGAAATGAACTCGCATTGCCTAAATCAGAGGTACTGCATGTCATCAATATGGCTCAAGGCAAGGTATAAGGAAAGATAGCATTGCTATGTGCCACAAAATGTCAAGCTGTACCCTGGGAAAAGAAGACTGCTTTCAGAAAACTATTTTGCCCCTTTTGAAAACCAAATGGTTCAATATTGGCAGCAAAGTTTGTTGATTGGCTTTAATCTCTTCACCATGACCAATAGCATGCCTGCTTCTCTCCGACCGTTTAAGAGTAATAGTAAATGGAGCATGTGACTCAATGTAGCACACTTTCTGAGATCTACTTTTTGACTTGCCTACGAGAGGCACCAGTATGTTGTACTACATACAGGGATGTGAATTTCAGGTTTCTCTCCCCCAAACTCCTGACTACAATGCCAAGAAGCTTAAACCAGACTTCCACCCAGGGGCTATTGAAGTGACTATCTGTGGCAGGCCAAGGAGGATGCTGTGGCCCCATAGTTAAACCGCTGACTGAGCCATCTGTGTTAGGTCATGCGTCTGGTTGCCTCCCATGAGAGATTTTGCCAGGATTCTGATCAGGCAAAGGACCCTCAAGGTCCCAGAACCAGACGTGCTATTTGAAACTCCTGCTGTGCTGAGGAAGTTTTCTTTAATATGAGTACCACCCCTACAGACTTTCCCAAAGTCACCTGCTTATTTTTAAATGATTGTTGGCAGTACATGTACATTTGTATTACTCAGATTAGCAAGATTCCGATGAGCACCTCTAGCTGTTGGATACCTCCTCTGAAACAATAACATATTGTTAAGGTTGCTGTGAAAACCATAATAATAGAGTACGTGCGATGTTTGTCATTTTGTCAATACACTGTGCCATCTTGAATATGAAATAATAATAAATGTCAACAAAACGGGAATAAAATGAGGTATAAATCAACGTCTCCTCCATGAGATGTCCTTGAAATAGAAAACAGATGTGGCTTCACTTTATTTACATAATCGCTCCTATGCAAAACGAGAAGTCCAGAGAAACCTTCAGTGAACGTTCTATTCGCTTATATGGCATTCCTAAAGGTTAACGGAAATGTCCAACAATGCCCCCTCCCAGCTCTGTCTTAATAATGCAGTGGTGTATAATGTTTCAAAATGACCATTTTTCACTGTCAGTAACGCACAGAAAATACCATAGAAAGCTGGTGGAAGGGCTTGATTTAATTATAAGGTTACACAAGGTAATCAGATTTAATGTTACCCTTTCGAGTTTGTAGTTCAATCCCACATTGTCAGATCTTGCGTTTTTAGCAGATTGCAAATCGAAAGCGATCCGAAATCCATCTCAAACTCAAGCGCATATAAGTGGTTAAGTTTTGAATAAACTTTTCCTTTAAAATTGAGCCATTTTAATAGGAACCGCTCTAAATCACTAGAGCGTATTAGCACACAGACCTGGATCGCTTAATGTCTGACTCAGCAACACGTTTTGTTCTTTTCCGTCAATCAGAAGTTTCGAGTTTCGTCTTGACAATGTCCTGTGCATTACAGCCGTCACTAACTGTAAGGAAAATACGATTTTAAAATAAGCTATTTGGTTTATTTAGACTCCACTGTATTTGCATTTCTAAACATTCAATTAAAATGTATCGTTATGAAAGTGGACAATTTATGTGTGCACCGGGAGTAGTTGGCTTGCAGTGTTGCTGCTCAGATCAATAACATTTTCTGTAGTGGGAAATACTACGTGAACCTCATGGAACGACTGGCAACAGTGTTTATGGATCTTTCAACAATAAAGAAAAGCGATATATTAATATACAAAAACAGAAGAATTTTATAGATAAAACTAAAATATATTTTATGAGAACAATGATTATATGTAGGCATTAATCAAGATTTCTGTAAATTGTTTAAATATTAAAATTGCGGAGATACACTGCAGATATAGTAATGCAATATTTCAATTTTTCAAACACACTAGAGGGCACTGTTTACGGTTGTAATAAAGGCTAAACAGAGATTTCCTACTTCTTGTCTGCACACAGTTAACAGTGATACATTCTATCGTGTAACAGGATTCATGATCAACAACAAGATAAATTATTGTAGACGATACTAAATCTCTATTAATAAATTCCTTATTTATCGTTTGATTGGATGAATGCTCTTTTAGACAAGATAGCATCGCGGTTTAAAAAAAAAAAGCTAAACAAAATGTGGCCAATGTAGGCTATCGGATATATTTTTTTTATTTAAAATCTGAGGCATACATTTTACGTTTGTTATTTATGAGAATTTGTCTCATGTTTGAACTCAGTTTGCATGAATCTGTATTTCCTTCGTAATTTGTCCGATGACTTTCATTGTCAATGAGCTGTTCGTGATAGCAGTGAGATCATAAGTCAGACGTTTATTTGACATGCTGTTGCCACGCGTCAACAGCGCCTTGGCGTACTTCAACTTTTCGAGGGAGCAGCTTTCTCTGTCAGAGACGTCTGTACGCTGACGGAGCTCCAGCGCCGAGGCAACAAAGAGACCTAAAAACCGTCACATTATGCAGTTTCTTACTTACTGTCTTTAATTGAAAGTGCTGATCCAAAACCAATGTCTCTTGGAAGGCACACCTGCGATTCTGCTATTGCACAGTTGTCTCTAATACAACACCACATAAAACAGCAACATGTAGTCTTTTTGCTCTGACACAAACTTTCTGAAATCTTTTAAAATATGTGGTCCTTTAACTTATATCTTAATTAGATATGCTGTGTTAACTGCATTTTGATTTCTTCAGCTGTAGGGAAATTGCTCAATTGTAGAAATGGCCACAAAAAATACTGACACATGCTATACATGCAAAATAGCCTATATGTTAACGAGAGAATAATTAATGGTTGACTTGCTACACTGATTCATTTAACTACAATTATTATTATTTCAATGAATTATTAATGACAATAAATTAACATTTTGCCACAACTCTTTTGCATGTTAAAGGGAATCGACCTTCTTTTAAAGTCAAATTGGAATCCCAGTCAAAATTTGAATACCGCCCCTGTCACCACCTACTTTTCAGCCCATTCCCCATTGACATGCAAAGCTCAATTGACAGTTACTTGTGATACACTTCAGAGAACAAAAATAATCTTTGCTGCCTCCCTATATTCCATTCTCAAACGGCATGCATTGGAGACTGACATTAGACTGATTGTTGTTATAAGACTCACTGACATGATACATTTAAAAAAAAAAAAAAAAACATTTATTTTGTTTGGCCAGTCTATTCTTAAAGTATAAAAAGTACAAAAGATTTTAAAAAGCAAAAGCAATTAAAAGCATTTCTAAAAGAATGATACACTATTTGCGTAAAATTTATGACTGGGTAATGACTGGGTATCATTCAGAAACGGTTTCATAAGCATCTGCGATTTCTTGTTTTAATGAGAAATCTCAGGGCTTTCTGAGGAAGCACTGTAAGTGATGCATTGTTCCAATTCCAAACTGGTAGCATACTGAGTGGACTTTTCCGCAGTCAAAGATATTGTTGGCAATTCAGACCCACCAGAGAAAGTTACTTTTAGAGGACCAGGCGCAGATGAGTTTGCAGCATGTCATTTGATGCCGTATTTAGAAAGACATGACCACATTAAAATTTCTCACTCCGTCTTTCCTTTCAGTCTGCGGCACTTCGATGTCTTCCGTGTCTAATACTTTTGTCTGCAATTCTTAAGTTTTTGATGATTCTCCACTTTAGCACATGTTGAGCTCATTAATGTCAGCCTTAGCCAAACCTGCTTCCACCAATAGCACATGGCATCTTGATCACTTTTTTTTTTTTCTGTTGGTATGGATCTTAAAGTGTTCCGTTTTATTTATAAATGATGTTATGCGGTTGCTATATGTAACTGTTCGGTTGTTGGCACAGATTAAAGATTAAGAGATTAAAGTGTTTGCATTACAGGCATAATTTATTTGCTTAGCTAATGCCTTTATCCAAATGATAAAGATAAACTTTTAATATTTACAGAAGCATTTGCTAAAGAGTGCAACCAATTCCTTCTTCTGAACTGAACCAGCACTAGTACCCATCAACGTCATTCTGAAACACTTATTGTCATCCTGTTTTCAATTATTTTATTGTATGTTGTACAATTGTGCCAAATGTCATCCATAGAGATCTAATCCACCTGAAAGGAATGTGCTGCAAAACTACCCATAATGGCATCTGCACAAATCTCAGAATAACTGGAGGCTCTGGTGCAAAGTGATTGATGATATATGTGTTTACAGTTTAACACCTCATTGTTTGACAGAAATCTGAAGACAAGCAGAGGTATTCGCATTTCTGTTCATCCAGGTTGCCGCGTTGCCAATAGTTTTCTTCTGGTGGGTAATCAGAAAACTTCTTTACATCTTGTTATGCAAATATGCAGTTTAATTAGCTGAATTTTTGGTGAGTGGTGACTTTTATTTTACAATGATACAGTACATGTGAAACAGCATTTTTATTGTTATTTTTATTGTAAAACTGCGAATTTACCATTTAGATCAAATGTATTAAGACAGTGATAAATGGTACCTATGGTAAATGCCACAGGTTAAATACTGCATAGATCCCCGACATAGCTGAAGGTGAGAACTTGAAAATCAGATATAAATCAGTGCCCTATCCCAGCAGTTTTGAAAACTACTTTTCTTTTCACAGAATTTTCACTTTGTTCCTGTTCGGAAAGTCAGCTTCCTAGTTGGCAAATCAGATTACATAACCCCTATAAAGCTCCTCATGGGAGTTTGTTTGTTTGCCATGCAAATGCGGCACTTCAAAACGATGTTACACCAGATGGACGTTTGGAATGGAATCTGTCCTCGGCAGAGGGAGCCCACCGAAGCCTCTTTCCTGCCTCAGAACCACTGGCGCACACTAACATTTATCAGACAAAGGATGATCAAAAGCCAGCGATATCTTTTGCACCCTCTTTCATCTGCCTTTTCCCAGAGCTGACAAAGTGATCTGCAGGAGGGGAGGGGGGGCATTCTTTCAGTGGCCCCCTCGACATCCTGCGTCTTGATGGGAACACCGCTGTTAAGTTCCAGCCTGTCTGTCTTACTCGGTGTCTTGTCGACACACGCTGCAATGAGAGGTTGCCTTGGCGTGTGTAAGCATAGAGATCAAGTGGATTCTGTATGTGTTACTGTACCTACTTTCCATCTACTGATGAGTCTTATCCCCTGAGCTAATGAATTCAATCTGGGCAGAGGCATACCAAACATTTGTGACCAATCAAATAGAGGTACTACTACTTATTATTTTTATCATAAATTTGACAAAATAAATAAGACATTTCTAGCCATCACATGAAAGAATAATTTGAAGTAATTCAACCTGCATCTGCAGAAAAGAGGAATTGGAGGACACATTGAGGCCCTTGGAATCTTTTAACCACTTGCATGAGGCACAAGCACCCTTTCCTTTAGATGATGTCTGATGTCTGTTGACAGCTGGTATAATATAATTTGGGAAGCAAACTTTTATGGGTTGCATTCCACAACAGTCTTAAAGCAATTTTGAAAAAGAAAAGAAAGAATGGCAGTGGGGTAGTCTGGGTTTGCACGGTAAGTCTGAATCACTGAGTAAATTCTTCTGTTCTGACTCAGTCTAAAATATCCTATTGGCATCTGTATGGTTTGAAGGCTGACTTAAAAAAGCTGCCTATGTTTTGAACTTTATTTCTTTTTAGACAGACGTAACTCCTCTGCCAAATAATTACACACGTGATTAATAAAAATATGAAGTTATTGCTATTGAAAGTAGTATAATAATCTCACAAATTAAATAAAGACTCCAAGATGTAGATGTTGAAACGGGTTTCACTTAACAATTGTCAAGTAGCTTTAATAAAACTGATTTATACAGGTACCTGCATTAAAATGACACAAGCTGTTCTGAAGTTGAACATGTCTTAGATGCCCGTTCATACGGTATGCAGGGTAAGAAGTACCTTTCTTGCTGAAAAAATTGCGTCCCTATATATATATATATATAGACATACAGTACTCTGCAAAATTTATAGGCACCCTAACATTTTTACATAAATATAGTCTTTGATGTTTATTTTTTGTCCTCTGCATTAATGTGTCAGTAGAGAAAAAAAAATCAATTTTTAGATTTCCATATATTGTCTGAACGAAGAACAAGGAGTTCTGCAGCGGATGGTGTCTCTCCACAGAGCCCTGATCCCAACATCATCAAGGCTGTCTGGGATTACCTGGACAGACAGCAAGTGAGACAGCCAAAGTCTATAGGAGAACTGTGGAAAGATCTCCAGGATGCTTGGAATAAACTACCAGCCGATTGTCTTATATAACTGCATGACAGTGTAGAGAATTGATGCAGTTTTAAAGGTGTGTTTAAAAAAAACAAAAAACAAAAAACTTTGTAGTAAGTATTTTATTTAGATCTGGAAAATTTTCATTTAATTTTGAATATTCGCCTGACGGAAGGACATGAGCTGGATTTGAGCAAACTCAAAGTTCATAGGCTCAGAGTGCCTTTTTACCAACCGAGAAACTCAGGAGGCCACCATCATTTTCTTTATAATAATATTTTGTTCATTCAGGATTCCTTCTATCTACTATTAGATTTTGTGATAACATTCAATATGCAAATGTTTTTTTACTGAAAATATAATAATATGATACATTAAAATAATAATAATAACACCAACAACAACAACAATAATAATGATAATAGAACACTTTTTTGCTTAAATACAAAAGTAAGAAATTAAGGTAAACATTTTCACAAAATAATATTTGACCTTTTGCACAATTCAAGAGAGTTAAGAGAACGTAACTCATTTTATGTTTTTGATGTATTATAGATCAAAAGCTTCATAACTTCATAACAAACTGTGCAGTGAATATCACATTACTTCCCTTAGATTAGACTGAAATATTAATGAGCTGCAATTAGTTTTTTTTTTATGGTTGTGAATTAGATTTTAACATTATTAAGTCCATCATTTAACAAAATAAATGTTTAGAATGATATGTACACAATTTGGATTTTTTCATTGCAGAACGAAATTTCCTGGACAAGAGACACAACTTAAAATTAACATTATAGGACATTGCACGTTGCATAAGAAACTTCCAAAGGCAATTGGTAGTTGTGTGCTGACAAAGGTTTCACTACCACGCACAACCACTACCCACAAATCTATCTTGAAAACTTCACAGACTCATATACAAATACATAAGATAAAGAATTGCTCTGGACCATAGTATGCGCTGTTTAATCTTAGGTTGCGCTATCCCAAGAAGGGAATCAGGGAGTGAAATGGGAACAGCTGTCAACAAGCTCTTATGCTGAACAGATGTAGGGAAACTCCGCTCTAGGCTGTTGTTGCCTGCAGTCAAACACAGATACCCTCGACCAGAAGAAAAACAATCATTTGGAGTAAATTTTTGCGATTGCTCAAATGCTTGCGGCAGACATCACTTGCCGGGCTTGTACAAAAAGTCAAAATAAGAGGTTTGTGTGGTCAGTAAACACAAACAGCCCAAAACACAAACTCTCCCCAGGAATGCGACAAAAGCGGTTAACACAGAATTACAGAGGCTTCCCCTTAACGCTGAGCTGATTTATTTCTACTCTCTGGCTCGAGTGTTTTTTAACGTGAAGCCAAAGCAGACAGAAACCAGCTGTCTTGTTTATGCACACTATCTCAGAGATCCTATCCTTCAATGATTCCCACTCTAAATAACTAACTGTCTGCTGTGGCTCACTGGTTACGCAACACATCTTAAACAGTTCTGTAGTTGGCCACACACACACACACACACACACACACACACACACACACACACACACACACACACACACACACACACACACAAAC
>JAOYSI010005914.1:0-10513 GCA_025775065.1 Hiodon alosoides | reverse complement strand
TCTGCACAGTCTGCACAGTCTGCACAGTCTGCACAGTCTGCACAGTCAAAGGTCTGGGTAGCGGTAAGAAGGCAGTGGGAATCAGTTCACAGAAAAGTACTGAGAAAAGTATTGAGCAGCTGAAGAATTAGGCATATTTCCACAAGAAAAAGTAACAATACAATATTACCACAAGAAAGTAACTACCCAATGTTACCACAAGAAAGTAACTACCCAATGTTACCACAAGAAAGTAACTACCAAATATTGCCACAAGAAAGTAACTACCCAATATTTGTATGTGTGTAATTTTCATTCCAGAAAAGCGATTTCCAAACAGCGAGGACTTTCCTCGGACCACCAACATGGTAGTTAATCAATAACCTTTATAACAGATTCATCATACACTAATTTCTCCATCATGAAAGAGAATTTTCACATAGCTATGGAGGATTAATTCAGATTAAAACACTGCACCAACTACTGGCGATGTTTTATTGTCTCAATAGGGCCATTCAGCAAGGCCAATTTGTTATTATATTTAAACAGTTTTTAACACTTAATGCACTTTGTCACATTTAATGAAGAGGCAGGCTCTTTCCCGATGAGTATGCTAAGCTATAATTACCAGCAGCGATCACAGAGGGAATGCCACTTGCCCAGAGAATCCAGAGGCCTGAGTCAGACCTGATGGCCAGGTTTATTAGGAGAAAATGACCTCATGGTTGAAGCTCTGCAGTCCTGTTCAGTTGTTAGTACTGGGACCTTGAAATTGATCCAGAGTATTTCCTCATCCCCGCAGGCAAAGTTAAACAGAGACCCCGGTAGTAACTGCAGCAAGGAACAGACTCATCCGTCTGTTATCCGTGAGTCACGCTGTGGAAAAGGGGGGCGGAGCCAGCTCGTTACCACGGAGAGAGGAAAACTACACTTTGTACATTTATCTTTAGATACCGCGGTTGCGTTTGGCCTGACAAAGGCCTTACACGGGGACCTATCCTGTAAGCGCATTTAAAAAAATAAAGCGATGTGTTCGCACACACATCAGCGTTTCTTACTGTGCTATTTAGGTTAGAATGTAATCAGCAGTTGTGCCTCAGTGAGCTAATTAACCACTGACATTTCTGACCAAACATTCTATTAAATGAGGGCTAATTGAATTGAAGTTGATAATACAAGTGTTAGTATGTAGGGCATGTGTATCTGTAATTAGCCTTACTCTGGAGCAGCAGGTCAGTTAACTCCAATTACATTCAAGTATACATACGCAAAAGTCTAAAACAATCCAGTGAAGAGTCAAATGAACTGAACAAGTAATTTTTAATTAATAATCTGTACATTAATTAACAATAATCTGTAAATTGTACACGATAAACACTACAATATGTTATGGAAACCTCCCTTTCGGTATAACAACAATAATATAGACTAACAGTTATTTACCCCTCAAGACAAGGCAACTCAGGAAAAGACATCGTATTTCAGCCTAAAGGCCCGTACTGCTCAAGGATGTCAAATTTGAATGGAATCATCCATGATCTTTCCACTGTGAACCTCGCACAATAGCTCCCTGCATTCCTTTGACCATCCGACTGGTTCACTGGAAAACACCTGGGTTCCAAAGCAACACCGCCCCAGATCCAAACAATGGATTTTCCACTTTCCATTCTTCAGCCACTTCAGGAACGCGGGTGGCAGAAATTCCTTTACCAAGATCCGCGTCACGACGCAGAACATTTTTTCCCTTGGAAGGGAGGTGGAAAAAGGCCTACTTAAAAAGGAGTGAGGTAAATTTGTCATAAGCATCCTGTACGGTAGAAAGCTGTCAAAAAGAGAACTTAACAGGGTGGGACATTTTCATTAGTTTTCTTAGCACAAAACCTCACCAAAACACCTGGCATCACCCATTGTGAGTAGAGTGGTAATGGACATGGGCTTCCTATCAACAGAGGAATACAATAAGGTCTGACAAGCAGTCCTTTCTCCTGTTCCTGATGTGGCGACAGCTAAGAGAGGGCCCAATTCACATTGATGGGTGGTTTGAGGGGCATGGAAATAACAGCATTCTCTAGATAAGTGATGCTTACGTGGTCTTAGGCTGACTGCAATGCAAACGCATAAAGGCTGGTTCTAGTTCGATATTTGGGCCTTAAGACACTCCTAAAGAGTGCTGAATTCAACTTTCAAAAGCATAGTCGTTGCAATTCTGGGCAGCGGCCAAACAACCCATCCCCTCAACGCTGAAGCAACGCGGTCTGAGCCCTGGCAGGAGCACAGGTGAGTTTCCATGACTGTGATTCTGATGGGGTTGCAAAGCGAGATCCCTGCGAACACTCAAGGCGGCCTAGCAGAGCAACATGCACGTTCTGGTCCTGAAGTAGTCTGACGCTCCGACTATTCACCATGGTTAGCCTGTTTCGTCTTGTCCTGACATCGCCCCACATATGTGACAGAATTTAGTGTTCTTCGTTTCTCAAGACATTTTTCACCTTTCATTTTCTCTCGGTATAATCTTGAGAACTATTTGGGCAGACAAACAAGCTTTAAAACATGGCACAAATGACAACACACCATTTGACAATACACTTCCAGTGGTCATATTCACAAAATCGCCCTAGCGAAATATATCTCTAATTTAATGCCTCACCCTCCCCTCATCAAGAAGAGCCCGCAGGGATTATTTAATAAAATGAATCATTCACATCACGAAGCCCTTTCTGCATTGAAAATAAATTCCTTACGCCCTTGTAAAATATGTCAGGGGGAAAAAAAAATTAATTGATGTACTATTCACACCTGAACACCTCTTTATTCAACTTTAAACCTTTGTATGAACTTTGTCTCTCATCTTGGCATAGATGAGTATACTGCTGTGGAAATAAAATGCTGTCTCAACACAGAGGTCGCTGACAGGTGTGGAAGGAAATGCCATGTGTGGTTTGGTTGCCATGGCCCGTTGCTATGCGAAGCACGAAGCCCTCTTGAACGTAGCCTCTGCCCCGTGCTCATGCATGTCTGCATGCAATTTGTGGCCCCATCTGTCACAGGCGTGGGGTGTTTGAATGTATTCGCTATGAAAGAGCAGGGGAAAGAACAGTCCAGTTGCATGACAGCGGGTGGGCGAACTAATCACGGAAGGATGAGGCCCCTCAGCTCAAACTCCACCGAGACCCAGACAACCACTATGACAGAACATTCTAACAGTATTAAAAGTCCAAGGCACTCCTGAAACTCCACGAGACCCAGACAACCACCGTGACAGAACATTCTAACAGTATTAAAAGTCCAAGGCACTCCTGAAACTCCACTGAGACCCAGACAACCACCGTGACAGAACATTCTAACAGTATTAAAAGTCCAAGGCACTCCTGAAACTCCACGAGACCCAGACAACCACTGTGACAGAACATTCTAACAGTATTAAAAGTCCAAGGCACTCCTGCATATCCACTGAGAGTCTGAAAACATTCTACAGGTATTAAAAGAGAGGAATTAAATCACGACTGGATGCTTAAATTTTACCTTGCAATTTTTCTAAATCAGTCAGGATAATGGCACCTGCTAAATTAATGAAATGTTATGGAAATACAATTGTGTGTCGTGATAGGCCTGTGAGGCATTGCCAAAGCTAATTAGCTCGAGAGTCCCTGATTTGTTCAAGGTCTAGAGCCATTAACCTCCGGTGCCATGCGTCCAAAGAATCTACAACACATGGTCACGGAGTTCAGTTACATCGTCTATCACAGAGTAGCTTTTGAGAATGATGGAATCCTATAAAACAGCGTTGACTGCAGAGCAATCATTTCTGATGAGTTATCCTTCCTCACGTTCACAGTGAATGAATAGATCCCGCAGTCATTTCTCACTAGCGTTGTGCCTGCACAGGAAAGGCACGCCATAGTAACGTTCGCTCCTTTTTAGACAAACAGCAGGTGAGGATACAGCGGGTGAATAGTTTGCATAACAACAGCTATGGCTGGCACGCAAACTCCAACAGCTAGATAAATACAGGAGGGGTTCAGCTAAAGGACAGTTTCCAGTTTTACAAGGGCTATTTCTTTTCATCGAGGATATCCTGGTGAATAAAAACGTTTCCATTGAATTCCTGACGCAGTGCTAGAATCCGCATTCAGAAAACAACACAATGCACCACTTCTGCTTCAGTCATAAAAACATCCCATTTCCACGTCCTTTTCATTCTGCCATACTTCATGCAACAGACCTTACATGTCGCAGACGCGTCACTATCTTTGTTATAGCTCGATGGTTTCAATAGCCACGGCCATTTGAACTCTGGATAGGGAACTGCCAACCTATCGGTTACAAGCTTAGCCACTACACCACCAGCCGGCGCTTTGATTCCCAGTTTTCCACCTGAATGATAACCGGAGAGCCTTACAACCAACGGCAGTGCTCGATCTACATATGCAGATGGAGCAGGTGGAGCAGTGCAGGCAACACAATGAAACTGCTCAGAGTGGGAACCCAGTCACACTTGGCAGACACATGGAGAGGGAGAAACTCTCTGGTATCCAATAGCTTACCTTAGTGTTCTAAACCCTGAGACTAAACACTAAAGACTAAAGACTAAAGACGAACATGTCCTTGGCTCACTGGCCTGGACTTTCTTGCTCGATTGCCTTGCCAACAGATAACAACAAACCACTAAGGGTGCAATGGCTGTGACCATCTGATGCCGGTACTGCGGCCCGGCACATATAAGCTGGCGGCGTGCAAAGGCGTACCTTCAGGGCTTTCTGGGCAGGTTCACTGGAGCCGATCACTATGAGGCCCGGGCCCGCCATGCTGCAGAAGCTTTTCAGGTGCTGGCCGTTGAGCACAGGTGCTGTGGACACGGCGTAATCCTGCAAACACGGAGGCCTTCGGGGTGAGATGAGAAGTAGTGGAGGAGCCCCGTTTACAATAACGCTGTGTCGTTTCGGCTGCTGAGTGACTAAACTACATTCCAGACATTTGGAATTAGAGTCAGGCTCTTAAATAGATTTGTGAAGCTCTTCACATACTGCCGCGTCCCTCCTCAAGCATTATCATATTTTATTACAAGGTCATGTAAACCCTGTTAGGTCAGGCAGGCAGCTGGACCTTATACTGACCTTAAAAGTGTCGGCAAGAATTTCTGCACCGCGTTGGTTGGTCGTCCTGGATAAACCCACAAAGAACTCTCTGCCTGAGACACAAACAGAGTTAGATGTCAGGTAAACACTAAAGGATTGTGAAAAAAATAAAACTTACTTTCATAGAATTAAAACAGCCATTATGAACCTTCCAGAAACCTAAAGGCATACTGTGTGTGTGTGTGTGTGTGTGTGTGTGTGTGTATTAACCATTCCGCATCCCAGTTTAGAATCGCCAGTCAGGATATTGCATCTCAGCTCCTACCAAACATCTAGCATGCTCCTTCCACCATCTGTGCAGACGGACTCACCTGACCCACTGACCCTCAAGCTATCGGTCATTTAAAAACAGTGCAGGCCATGCAGCAGGACGTTAGAGAGCGCCCGTTAGAGGCTACATGTTGAGAAATCCAATGATTCCCTCATTGCTAACCCTGGATGACACTCAGCTAATTGATGCCCGTTCACAGTAGGCAACAACGTGACCCAGAGTTGAACTTAGGATCTCTAGAGGCTAGGGCTCAGCCTGCAATTTGGCAAGAACTTCTACCAACTGAACCAGGGGGAGGGGAGGGGGGGGGGCCTCGATGTCGTAACAGGTATCGATCCAATGTCAGGGAAGAGCGAAATCTGTCGCTACCGGTGAACAGCACGTCACTGCCATCCAGAGTGGCTGCCTCATCTTCCATTTCCACGATGTTCAGGTTCAGCTCTTCCAGGGCCTTCTTCATAGCTTGGGTCTGAAACACACAGGGGGCATCAAACACAGTCAGTCTCTCCACTGAGCGACCTGGTGGCAGTTGGGTTCTCTTTCTGAAACAGGCGTTAGCGATCGTCCCAGTTCAATCAAACCACTGCACATGCGAAGCAGCACTGGAATAGCGGTATCCAAGAGGACGCAACGAAAACCGCATTAAGGCATTTCTTTGGAAAAGCATAGAAAGGGACATTACAGAGCACACATCGTCTTCCTGGTAGGAGCTTGCAGGGTCTCACACCTCGCCATCTGTCCATCCTAAAGTGGAGCATCTGTCCAGTTAGAGCCAGAAGACCACATCTCATTTTTAAGTTATGCCTTTTCCTATGTTCAATTTTTCTGACCCAGGGGTCTGGGCGCGGCGAGCCTATCGTACCATCACATCTTTGTAATGGGGTCAAATATTTTGCTAATCAAAAGTCCCCTCGTCTTCACAGAGGACTGAGCCAAAACATGAAGTCACGCAGATAGGCTGCCATCCAGACAAAAACTATTCGCTTCAATCAGATAGCACAGGTATCCAGCCGCCTAAAAAATCCAGCCTTTTTTTTCCAGATGAAGTAGCTGTTTTGGAAAACTCCTCCATGATTTGGACACAGACAGAACTCCTGGCGGGAACATGACAGCACCTGTGTGAACATTATAAGGCTGCTCGTTTCAACGATTTGGTAAAGGCACTTAAGAGAGCTTCAGGATTCTTTTAAAAACCTCCTTTCTGCAGTTTTCCAAACTAAGTATTACTTACTTTAAAAAAAAAAAAACCTTAAAATCTCCTATCAGTTCGGTGACCTAAAGCATTTTGTAAGTGAATTTTCTTATCAGTTGAATAAATGGGTCGAAAATTTAACGTGACAGTAATCTAGTGAAGGATGGTCTTTACTTACAGAAGAAAACTAGTCTTCAATGTGGTCTCAGTAAAGAGTGTGTGGACATCCACGGGACGAGAAAACAAAGAAATTACATTGCTGCAGACCACACCATCAATCACAGCCAGACCCCGAGAGGTTTGATGAACAATTGCATACACAAACACACCACAATGTTCTGCTTGAGGCTTATTTTTAAGGACCTGACTGTAATGTATACAGCTTCAGATTGATCAATGTGGTAATTTGTCATGTGACCACACCAAACAATAGGCCTATTGTGCGTTGCTCTTGCATGACAGAACAGCATCCTAATTGGGCTGCAGTGAGGTTCTCCAACGAGGAGCACCAAACAAACTTCACCTCTCCATCATCAGCCTTCTTTGTCTTTCTTTTCCCACAACATATTAGCTGCTCCTGAATAACGAGCGAGGAATTCGGTTTTAATGTGTTTTGAAAAGATCGGAATCAGGAGCTGCCCGTTGGAACTTTGGCCAGGAACACAAAATGCTTAACAAAATAATCTGAGGGGGAAAGAGGGGTCGGCCCTGGCGAGGGGAACATTTTCTCTCCTGTTATCAGTGCTCGTCTCCTGCCAGCCGGTGGGCCAGGCCCGTGTGGCATACAGGATCGCCGGCGCCGCCAGAACACGGCGGATTCAGCCCGGCACCGACTCCATCAGTCAGGAGGCATTTCCCACGGCATCCCGCAAAGCCACCTACCGGAGACCGGGAGTCCAGCACCCTGACCCGGAGACCAGGGGTCAACACCCTGACCCGGAGACCAGGAGTCCAACACCCTGAACCAGAGATCGGGAGTCCAACACCCTGAACCAGAGACCAGGAGTCCAACACCCTGACCCAGAGACCAGGAGTCCAACACCCTGACCCAGAGACCAGGAGTCCAACACCCTGAACCAGAGACCAGGAGTCCAACACCCTGACCCAGAGACCAGGAGTCCAGTACCCTAACCTGGAGGCCGGCGGTTGAGCACTCAAATCCGTTTTATGATGAACTCCAAATTGGCAGAAGGCCTGCGCTTTCCAGCGGAGCTAAATTGTCCGGATCAAACGTTTACATTTTTTTCTGTAATTTGCACCAGATGGAAAACACAATGAATATACACAGACCCTCAGTCCCGCTCTATACTGTTCAATGGCTCTACATTGTGAAGGAGAATAACTAATAACAGCCTGCATTTATCAAGACTGCAAAATACACCGATTGTTTCTAGAGATTCAACATCTAACAACACACCGCTGGTCTATTTTCAGTTAAAAGTCTGACTGACACAGGACATGTAACCTAAGCCAGTCAAACACAACAAGGAGGTGCTCATAAGCACCGATAATTCCCTCCGGATAGTCAACGCTAACCTCACAATTCAGAACTGTCGTCTAAGGTACAAAAGAAAACCACCGGCACTTTCTAGCATATTCTGCTCTTCACACACAGTTCGTGTCGCTGTATTTCTGCACAACAATGCTCCAGTGAGACCTGTCCTCTCATATCTCAAGACACTGCGATGTCTTGCTCGAGAACAGCGTTTCCTGCTGACTGCCATCGAGAGGAGCTTAGCCCTCAAAGTGGTTCGCCATGACTGGTTTCTAATTAAGGAAACAACGGCCCACCCTGGGGATGATCACTCACCATCCCAATTTATTTACCAATTCATAGTCCTGTAATGGCGATAATTATTCCACGGAATCGCCCTGGAAATATTCCTTTTCGATGATTCACTGCTGAAGTAAATAGCAGTGAATCGCAGTATGTAATTAAAATCCTTTATGAACAATTTTATCTTCATAGACGGATGTTTACACGTGTTATAAACACACTTCTAGTTAAAGGACTGAAGGACTTAAATAAATGACACTAAAGCAAAGGGGTATATAAACAAATACTAAAGCAAATACTAAAACACCTATGTACCTTTACTGATCTCAGACCAGTGTGGGTCATTAAAAGAGTTAAGTAGTGTCGATTGGCTTGCTGTGACGAGGCTGCTTAGTAACAAAGCCAGGAGAATCAATAAACACTAAACAGAAGGAAATCCAGCATATGGGACGGCCCTCTCATTTCGACAGACCCGACAGAGCGATAGATTCTCGTTCCACCTCTGTCAGGCTTATGAATATATTTCATTATCATTTGCTTTTGCTTTTGAGGGGAAGAAAAACGACATTTTCTTTCTGTGACGTGAGAGAAGACACGGGCGTGCGAGTTTCGTCGCCATTTACTGCGTCGCAGTCCGAGATGGAACAGAAGCAAAGGAAGATAAAGTTGCAGGCATTAGAAGTGAGGGGGCAGACAAATGTTAAGACTCCTGTTTGCCTTACCAAGGACGTTACAAAACAATCGCTCTATTGTGCCTTGCCCTTTGCATCTCTCGCTGCACGATATGGAAACATTGACGTTTCCCCTCACTCACTTAAACAAGCGTTTTAAAACTGCAGAAGTGGATAAGACTGAAGGAAGAAAAAAAAACAAAAACACAAAAAAAAAAACAAGTTTGGGAATCAGCAAGAAATATAATATCTGTCCTAGAAAAGCCGGTAAAATATAAGAAGAGATTTGTGCTGATAAATCACAGACGATATGAAAAGCCGTTCTTGCACAAGCACTATGTGGAAAGAAGGCCCCCTCTCTTGTTCGGTTACAAAATGACCAATTGTTGCATTCTGGACAGAGGAACACTCTCTATTTTGTCTGGACATGCACCGCGGGCCAGGAATGCACCTGGATAAGCGGGGTAGTCATTATCTGTGAGACACCTAATATCCCATAATACCTGCGCTGGGTACCGGCTCCCTGTGGGCTGTGTGTGTCCTGTTTTGAATCTGAAAAGCGCTTTAAATTCACCAGGGCCACCAAAAGCCATCTTGTCACATTCCATGCATTCCCCAATAGATGGGAAAGGGAGCAGAAAGCCCTTGGTTAACTGACGCCTTTATACGCCCCGCAGTGAACGATATTGCATCGGATTGCTGAAGGCCCGACTCCGAGAGAGATAAACAATGCACCACACAGTGGATTCAGGGCGACATTAAAGACAGATGGTAACCCTCCCATGATCTGCGCCGTGGATATTTCACGGCTTTCTTCATGCATTCAAAGCTAATGCTCGACGTTCCTACACAGTCGGAAATAAATCGGTTCCATTCTTTTTCTTAGTTCTCTATACAAATACAAACGTTGCTCTTCGTTGTGTTTATACATCTACCGTTTAAAAAGGATTTACAATACGGGGGAGAGGCCGATATGCGGCATAACACTCGCTGCACGTGGATTTGGATCTGAGCTCTGACTAAGAGTCATTAAGAGTCATTAAGATTCATTAAGAGTCACTGCTCTGGAAAGATGCTCTGCAGAGATCAGGGCACGCTGCACCACTAATTTGCCGTAACTGTGCGGAAAAAAACCCCCCCATCCTACAAAAACAGACCGGGATGAAAGACATAGCACAAGCACATACGTCAAGGGCCCAGGAGAACTGAGATAATCTTCTGCAGCAAATCTTTAGGGAAAACCGTGTCAGAAATCCAACAGATAGCATCCTCAGTTATTTCCTCAGGAATTCCTTCTTTGAAGTCAGTTGTCCTTTTTTTCGATTACGAGTACATTAAAACAAAAAGCATACTATCAGCGAGTATAAAATTTATGTAACATGAAAATGTGTCTCTGGATTAGCAATGTAATCTGGGCAATAAATTAGATTGCGTTCGTCAAAATCACGTTCTTGTCTGCTTCAAACAAATGAGCACAAATTTAGCTCT
>JAOYSI010005913.1:0-13215 GCA_025775065.1 Hiodon alosoides | reverse complement strand
GAGTCAATAGTAAATACTAGATGAATACTAGAAGAGTCAATAGTAAATACTAGATGAATACTAGATGAGTCAATAGTAAATACTAGATGAATACTAGAAGAGTCAATAGTAAATACTAGATGAATACTAGATGAGTCAATAGTAAATACTATTGAGAGGTGTCTGATGAAGGTTATTTTTTGGGCTTTTTTTTACCTGTATCTCTTCTTCCTTGAACGTGACCGGGACCTGGATCTGGAGCTGGACCGAGACTTGGACCTGGATCTAGAGGACTTTGAGCGGGATTTTGATCTGACCATTTTTCCTTATCAAGAGTCTGTTGATCTTAAAAAAAAAAAAAAGAGTTTTACCATTAAAGGTCTAGAACCCTGATATGTAATCATGACAAAATCACACATTGAATACATTGAGTTTAAACTAATTAATTTCACCAGTGTGAACTTAATCTACAATACTGTGTGATCTTGGTGCTGATTCTAACTAGATTTTTACATTTGTTTGTCATACTGTAGTTGCCTAATTAATGTACTTATTAATGTAATTAATGTACTCTACACTAACAATAAGCAAATTGCCTTTAGGTCTGCCTAGTAGGGGAAGAGTAGAGCCAAATGAATTTCAAAATATAACATTAATAAACTCACAGTGTAACAGATTTAATATTTACCAAGTGAATTCTACACAATAGTCCGAAATTTGAACACATTTTCTGATTATTTAAATTTTCTGGATAATCAACTTAAGTACGTGATTATGTCGAGATTGGCACCGTCAAAAACATTTATACTTAAAGTGAAAGATCTATAGGTGGTAAAGGCACATTTGAAATACCTATATTCAACGAATTATCATATCTAGCTTCCAGGACAGTATACTAACTAGAGGTACCGGGAAAAACAACGCTTTAATCACAGAAAGCAAATGCCAATCGACGTAGCAAGCCAATTCAATGTAATTTCCCCCCTGTCATTACACAACTTCTATTTAAATGTTACATAAAGCCGCAGCATATTCGCTGGATGTTATTGGAACATACTGAATGTTTAGACAAACTCTCTATAAATGACCTCCAAAATAAGCATATGAACACTGCGAAACCCAACACCCAGGCGAGAACGGACCGCTCAAGTTCATCACAGAGTTGTTGATCCGACAGAACGAACCACCAAATCAAGACGCACAGAGAGAGCTAGTCATTTTTAAAAATCCGATAACGCAGCAAACCGATCAGTTGTTAGACAAATATTTTTATTAGACCGGTTAAGTTATGCTTGGCGTCATGACTAAACATACGATATGCTACAACCGATTAAGGGAAAACAATTGAGGTTCACGATTATTACCACGCAGACCCATTACAATTTGCGGCTTACATCGATAAATTCTCTTGGTTATTTTCAAGCTTCTGTCCATACACAACCACTTGAACTCCTCATTATTTTATTTTTATTCCCCCTTCAGGAAATTCGGGTTTAAAGGTCACTGTGCGTTTCCTCTGACAAGCAGCGTAGGCGGGACAACGCTTCTCTGCCACCTTCTGACAGGAGGTTGTAACACCAGGTCATCTGACGCCTGTGCTGTGCGGAGTACGGAATTTCATGACAGGTCAGTACCCATAGACCGTCCTTTCCATGCCCTCTCACTGTGTGCTTATAGTGCTCAGTATGAAGTCAGACCCCATGCATAAAGCCTTACTTATTAACTCGTATTGATACGACAGCGACCCTGAGTGGCGGCCTGTTCCTTTTAATGACAAAGTAACATTGCTGCTTCAACCCGTGATCACCAACACCAATTTGCAGGGGTAAGAAAGCGTGCAGAAACGTGGCCTCACAAATCCAGTTCCAGCATATACGGAGCTATCGTAATCAACATTGTATTTCCTGTATTGTATAGCAGCACAGTATTGGGTGTGACAAAGTGGAGAGTCATGGGAGGTTTTCCAAACAAAATTTATTGTTTTCATTTTTACATGCTATACAGATTGAATGGTCGAAAACTACTATAGTTTTGACAGAAAAGTATCATTAAATAGAATATCTATGAACACAGGAAAAGGGTGAACTGCGAGGAAACAAAACAGATTCAAATGAGAATAATCCTACCACAGTTTAGTACTAAAAACAAACTACTGAATGACTTTTATAGTCCTTCAGCTTCCGAATGAATGGATTTGGTCATTTCCCCTTTGTTTTCAAAGCTTTGTCATCAGGTTTAATAAAATATACATTTTAACTATATTTTTCTCTCTCTCTCTCTCTATATATATATATATAATTATATATATATGCAAGTATTTAACCTCTGCATACGTTCATTTAAACAACATTAAATGATCCCTGCATAAACGGTTTTGTGTAATATTCATACTCAAATTCAAAGTGCAGTACTAATAATACGGTCAACGGTCAACCTGTACTGTTTGAACCTGAAACTGGTTAGAAAGGTGTCCAAGTGCTATGCTTTGAGAACCGTGCTTCATAGCAGCGACGCCTACAAAGTGTAAGATGGGACTAAAATAATTAGTTTAAAAAAAAAAATAGCCTAAAGAAATAAACCTTGTGAAAGTCACATTTCAGGAATGCAAATTTTTTTTAATTTTTTTTTTTCTTTTTCAACGCTATGTCCATTTTTTTAGCCCTTTGCTCTGAAACGAGCAAAAGTAAAGAAATTCACAAATTGTGTAAAATCTTGTTACTCTCGTGATCCGATAAGGCAAAGGAACGTTAAAGTAGCAGCATCTTCACAAAATCTAATTATTTTATGGGCTGGGTCATGTTGCTTTAAAAAAATTGTACAGTTTTGGGAACTCGATGCATACCTAGCACAACTTTAGTCGACTGTGTCAAAACAAAAGGCTAAGTTCCCCAAGGTTTCCAAAGCAGTAGGCCACACATTTTATGTGTACAAAAGTGAATACATTGGAGAAGCTGGAGTTTGCAATAAAAACAGGAACACACTTGTGTCCTTGCAAAGAAAAACACAACTAACGAACATGTCTGTATCTTTTGAGTCCTGACATACTAATAGTATGTTTAACATGCAATAGTTTAAATCTTTGGTTTGGGGTTCACATCTGTCATCAGATAATGGGTGTCCTTAACACACAAAAACCTTAGTGAATGGAGGGGGGAGTTAAGGTGAGTGCATTACAAAAAAAGAAAAAGTCTACTTCATGTTTACAGCGATTAAGAAAAACGAGAAATCAGCTGCGTACACTATTGTCAGTTTACTGAGAGAAAACGATCATTCTTCCCACAGTTCATTTGCCATCACATTTAATCCACAGTTTTCCTCGCCACCTCATCGCCTGAAACTTCTAAGGCAATGAGAAACACTTCAAGTAATAGGTAAGGACATTACAGCAAATTTCAATGTACAGTTATTAGTAACACTCCCCTCCGCCAACAACAAGCACTAAACGGTCTTCTGTGGACACTGTGAACGTCGTTTTTTTGTCGGGAGCAAGCTGGGAAAAACCATCTGAACGCAAAAGCACACCAAAGCATGGACAACTGGAGCCAGAATTCTGGCCATCAAAACGGGGAAAGGTCTTGAGTCTTAGGCAGATCCGATGACAGAAACCCAAGTGTTATCTCAGAGCGGCAGTTTGGGGGGGAATAGCTGCATTGTTCGTCGAAGCAGGGGAAAACACGAAAACAAAATAATACATCACAGCTTGGCCAAACCGCTCTGAACGCGTTCTGGTTTCCACGGGTCTTCAGACAACGTCTAAAAATTTAGAACAGAGCAAAATAATTAGTACAATATCATAATAGGCCCCATTCGACTTCTTAACTGAAGAGATGCTCAACCATGACGACCCAGCTTGGTCTGTGAGCACCCTCACACTGTCCACTGCATCTAACCATTAGACACCACGCCATACCTCAGGGAGACAATTCTGTGATAACTGCAGCAAAAACCAGGATTTTCCTCACCTGCCCTTCGATGTGCCTGGACGTCATCCACGTTGGCCAGGGGCCTCATGGAACCCTTATCCTTGAATGCGATGACAGGGATGAGGTCATCCTCCTCATCCATATCCAACCGGGACAATTTGGTTCCGACAGGCAGATTGATCACCTCCTCGAAAGTGTCGCTCTGCGCGATAATTCCGTTTTCTTTTAATTGGGCCTCTGTTGCTGAGGAACTATGAGATGAGAAAGACACCAGAGCAAGGGGACGGTATAACAAGGGAAGGTAAGGGAAAGGAAGCCCCCGTTTGTTAGGCCTGAGCTGGTCCTATCATGGCCTACGCTGCCACTCTCACCTCTCTGCAGCAGAGGGCGGTTTGAGGGCGAGGGCAAGGCCCGTGACCCTGTGGCCATTGCTGTCGCTGTGCTCTGAATCGGCCGCCGTCCCCTCCAGCCGCGATGCCGGAACCACCAGCGCCGCTTGTGTCTCTTGCTCCGGAGTGGAGCCGGGAGTGCCCAAAGACATTTCTAAAGTGAGAAGTGCAAGTAGTAAATGACCTTAACATCCTTGTAAATACTGTTAATACGGCACTTTATGAGAAAATCCCACGGAACAGATAGCACTTACCTGCACCAGCAGATTTGTGCTGAGACAGGTCCCCATTCCGGTGAGAAACCGATTTCTGCAACACAAAAGAGCGGGTCGGTGGAATGCTCAGACAGAAACAATGAGCAGTAATCTGAGTCCATTACGTTCTGCAATCACATCAGTACCTTCTCTGCAGGATCGGACCTCCGCGTTCTCTTCATGATTTCCTCCAGACGCTAAAGGAAAAGATAACCACCATACTTATCAGGACTTGGCCAAGACTCATCATAATCCCTATTCCAGAGTGTCATGTCTTCAAGTAAAACTTCACTCACAGTTTGGTTACCCAACCATTTAGTTTATGCAAAGGATGCATCCGATGTCCTTAAAATTTGCCGAAATTAACCTTGATTGATGCATTTTTCGGGACATGACTTGAAACGTCAGAAGGTCACGTCCCGCTTCGAGAGGCTGCCTCCCTCACGGCCAATATACCATAGCTCGCTCTCAGTGTAAACTGCACTTTTGCGCGCGATGCTTTATTCAGTCAACACCCAATGGGCTCGACTTTGATTGGTTCACACATTCTACGGGACGTATCAGAGCCGATGTGTTAAGATGTGTGGGGTTGCCGTGGCGGTTACTGTGAACCCTCGGCATAACGAGGGACTAAAGAACATGCAGCCGTGCAGGAGAAGGTATCAGCCGTGCAGGAGAAGGTGGCATACCTTCTTTCTCTCCAGGCGCTCAGCTTCCTCCTTCTGGAAGTGTCTCTCTCGGTCCAATCTCAGCCGCTCAGCCTCCTCCTCCTCTTTCTGTGAACACAGAACAGCTCTGTTGAACAACCTTCCACCCAAAGCCAGTGCACTGCAGACCAGACGTGCTCGTGTGGAACCCGGTTGACCCACACCTGCTTCTGTAAGCGCTCCGCCTCCTCCCTCTCCTCCCTCTCCTCCTCGGCCCGCTTCTCCTCCACCTCCTCCCTCTTCCTCCTCTCCTCCGCCAGACGCTGGGCCTCCTCCTCTCTCCGAGCCCGCTCCTCAGCTTTCCTGCGTGCCATCTCTTCCCTGCTCCGCCTGCAGAAAACAGACGTTGTACACAGCGGTCAAACCGCCTGAAGGACCCAACAGTCAACCCCAGGTAGGAACAGACTAAAGCTTGTAGCCGTCTTGCCTGTTAAAACAAACCACGACACCGTACAACCCAGACCATCAACGCCGCACTCAACACCTCTGCTTGAGTACCTAAGGCCATCTGGCAATCATGCCTACAACACATACTTCACTGTGTGCTTTGCACACATTTGTCATTCAAATCTAGGGTCCCTGACCCAACACAAAAAGTGAATGTGGTATTCAAAACATCTATGCTAATGGGATGATGATTAGTTCCTTTTCTTCGCTTCTGTATCGTGTGGGAAGTCCACAGCAGCCCTGCCTGTAGGCTGAAGAGATGGTTTAGAAGACTCTGACACACGCAGACACAGACGCACCTCTCCGCCGCCTCTTGCCGCCGCCGCTCCTCCTCCTCCTGCTCCCTCTGCTCCCGCGCCTGCCGCCTCTTCTCTGCCAGAAGCCGAGTGGCTTCCTCGGGGTCGGTGGTCCCTGCAGAGGGCCGGCCACTCCCCACCAGAGGGGCAGCCTGAACACCGTCACCTTGGGAAGGGGGAGTGCCCGTGCCTGTGCCTGTGCCTGTGCGGGGAGGGGGAGAAACCAACAGTTAATAAAAAAACTCCCTGATGAATAGGGACCCGTGGCGATGCACGTGGGCTGTAGGGGTCTGAACGATAGGCATTAGCACGCATTAGCACGCATTAGCTCACCCTGCAGCGGTTCTGGACTGGGCTGGGACGGGGTTAGCGCCTGCTCCTCACCGCCCTCCATCTCCTCCAGCTTGGACTCGGGCAACGACCTCCCGGGACGCATGTTCCCTGTGGAGTGGGACAGACTGGGACCCGACAACTCTGCCCCCCGGGGAAGCTGGGACTTCACATTCTTAGGGCTGGGAGGCCTGGGGGAGGGCTTGTTGGGCACCCTGGCAGGCGAGAAAGTTAGCGGTTAATTAATCACGTATTAAAAATTATTTGGAGACACCCTTAAGATAACACTGTTGCAGAATGACCACTGGGTACATGCAGGTTTTCGTCCCCCTTGCCTCAGTTTGTTTACTTGAATTCAAATTTGAAACGATCACTGGGGAAATTACAGGTGCGAATCAGAAGCTAACTGAGAGTTGGCTTAAAAACTGGCAGACGCAAAGGAATAATGTTGAGTTCTGTATATAAACCACACCTAGCACTGAAAATGCTCTCATTAATCTAACGCTGCCAATGGTTATTTTTTAAAGAATATTCAATGGAAAGTCTAATTGTTTAGGTTGAGGTCTAAAAGATCTAAAAGTTAGACCTTTGAAAGGTCTAACTTTCCCAAAAGTCAAGCCTAGTTGGGACAAAGCCAATCTGGGTTGAGTGACATTTAACTAAACGGAAGAGATACCCGACTTGCATGAAACTTTCAAAGAGAGTTTGAGCTCATCATCTGTACTGCACCCTACCGTACAGGTGAGGGCGCCGACACCCTGCTCCTCTGGTTGTTGGGAGAGCGCGCCCTCTTGCCTACAGCAGGTGTGGGGATGGACAAGTTGCTCCAAGACTTCCTCACCAGGTCTTTATCCTTCATCACCTTACCCACCTTAACCACAACATGAAAAGCGCTTCAGTTTTAACGGCGTGCCTCAGGATGGGGGAAAGGGGTTCTGAAAGGGCACTTAACAGGTAACTGTATGATGAACTTCTCTGAATACCATGTGAAACTGAGGAAGGACCCTGCTCATTTTTGAAGTCCTTGGAGGTTCACAGAGTTTCTATTATGCACAACTCCATGGCCATGCAGCAAGATGGCCGCTTTGCTTCATCATGCTGCACTGACCCAAGCCAAACGCAGCCAACTCCGGAGATTATACTTAACCTCGCCCTCCCCCTTTGTCCGTCAGTGGAGACAAAATGGATCGTTTATGGGCTACGGTGGATTTTAATCCCGGGTTGCAAAGCCCGGCCCGCCCAGCAGCCAGCCTCAACCATGGAAAAACACTCCCTGCCACTGGCTGATTAGCCGCAGACAACCCAATCCACCTGACCCAGGGTGGCTACTGTCCTTTGGACGCACCCCGGTCCTTATCTGGCTTACAGCAGGAGCAGTGCCTAGTACTGACTGATACTGTCAATACAGTGGAATCCCTGCCTACAGCAGACTGAAAAGGGGCTTTGTTGACACCATATGATCCCAGACCTTTACATCGCTTTAATGCGTTGATGAGGGAGTTTTCCATTAAGGCAATCGCTGTGTAAAGCGCAACATCCGTGTCTTACTGTAAATTCTGATTTTACTTTTCCTGACATCTATATTTCCAACATTCCATTTCTCATTTAGGATTTTTGTTGTTCTGGAACCTGACAAAAATCTTGGTAAATAACGGTTTAAAAAAAAAAATATATCTAATCCTCTTAATTACTGAGATTTTAAACAAGAACACCTGCCAAAATTAGTACTGGTTACAGTGTATGTAAATGAATATACTAAGTAACCCAGACTGCACTGGGTCACAGGGCCAAGATCACACAGTCTTAAGAACTTAATTATATAAGCTCCCACTTTCAGACGGACAGATGGACTTTGACAGAAGTATTTCCTGGATTAGCCATTAAGGTGTAGTAAGCAATCAGGTTGAAAAAAACATTAACAAAATTAAACACGCACACATTTAACAGCTTAAAACAAGCGGGGTCAATCCTCACTATAAAACCATTAGATGGAAATTACTTATCAGAAATATGAACAAATTGAAAACGAGAACTAAAAACAAAATTAAATTAAAATATTATATTCTTATATCATAAAATTTTTATTACATTACAGACTGCAATACCTAAAGAACTCACATTTAAAAATATTTTAAATAATATTTTCCTCAAAGTGTAATGTGAAGGCCAGCAGGGGGTGCAGTGATTAAAGCACGTCACGTGACCAGTTAGGCTTGACTGTAGTACTGCAAACCTATTTAGTGAGGAGTTAAGAGATGGCCAGCCAGGTTGACCCCTGGGGGCCTTACCGGGGCCAGGGGGGCAGTCCTCCGGCGGTTGACCCCATCCAGGCTGGACAGAGCCAATCTGGGGCGTTCGGCGTTCCGGCACTGCAGGGACTTGAAGGAGGTGGCAGTCATGGGGTGACAAGACGCTGAACGGGGACAAATGGGGATAACTATACAGTTTTTTTTTTTGGTTTTTTTTTTTTTGGAGGTGGTGGGTGGGGTTTTTTCGAATGAATGGATTAAAGGAAAAAGATTAAGCATGAGGAAGGAGAGAGAGAGAGAGAGAGAGAGAGAGAGAGAGAGAGAGAGAGAGAGGAAAGAAGACAGGAAAGAAAGCAGCTATTAGACCTTCTACCTGGCGCCATAGGTGTGGGCACCGCAACCGTCACCGGGAGTCATGGCAACCATTACCCGGGAGTCCACAAGTGTGGGTACTGCAACCCTCACCAGGAGTCATGGTAACCGTCACCAGGAGTCATGGCAACCGTCACCAGGAGTCCACAGGGTCCTCTTCCAGCGCAGAGCAGGGCCGGTAAAACTCAAGTTTTATGTGTTGAAATGTTTGGGTGGCACTCAGACGTAGTGTACATTACTCCCAATAAACGAGAGCCAATTAGAATCAGCGCTGAAAAAGATCCAACGGGCTTAAAACAGCCATTTCATAAAGGCAAAGTAAATTGAACTGAAGGCGTTAAAATGTGAAAACATTCTGCTTACTAGCTAATCAAGGGCATTGCCAAGCTGCGAGAGAGGACAGCTACCACAGTGGTTTCACCAGTGACAGTTGAGCGGCACACAGCAACTGCTATTAACTAGAGACTCGTTAAGTAATTAAACACAAGCGCAGAGAAGCACAGCAAGTCAACAGTCAGCAAGGCCTTGATCAATCCCAGAGGGTGTTAGTAAGTTGGGCGGGGCTTGTCAGGGCCGGCTGCGCAGAGCAGCCAATGGGCTGGGAGGGAGGGGCAACTCCCCTCAGCCCTCAGTAAGCAGAGACACACACAAACACACACCACACACACACAGTCTCACACACACACACAGCAAATACAGCCAAGTCCCTTGCTAACGTCATGGGGTCCCTTCCCAGGCAGAACCATGTGGTCACACAAAGCTCAATATGAAAATGATTGTATTTTGGCAAGCAAACCAATATTTATCGTGGGCAATTAATTTCAACCGGTGGCCAGACCAACTAGTTATACTGGGAAGCCCTGAGAAAATAACATAAAACCACATGATTACTGCACAGCGCTCTTGTGGTAAAGCGCTCTTGTGGGAAAGCGCGGAACCAACATTAAAAGGGGACTTGTTGTAGTGAGGACACACTTAAGGCATGAGCACTAAAAAAATCAAATTAAAAATGAGGGCCTCCGTGTTTTGTGCTGCTGAGAAAATAACAGTTCCCTTTCTCTACTTGGGTTGTGGCTCAGAGTACAGAAAAAATGCATATTATTCATTGTCTGCTGATTTCAAACTAGTTTGTTTGTGAAGGCTGTGGTAAACGCACAATATTTGCACGTGCCTCAAAGTACACCGGAACACGTCATGTTCTGACGCTTGAGAAGTTGTATTGTAGGACCTGACAAACATTAGGGAGCTGTACTATTTTAAATACTCAGGCTATTAGCTGAATTGTTTTTATTGTTTTTTGTTTTACAACCACAGGCATATGAAGCTGAAGGCACATATAAGAACTGCCCTCATTTTTATAATGATAATACTGTGACACTCTTCCACACAGGCACGAAGGCTGAAAAATAAGTGCTAAAAATGGCCCGGCACAATTTAAATGCAGAAGTAGTGCATTAGGACAGTGTGCCTTGTGGGACCGTGTCCTCAAAAGAACATTGTTTGCCTGGACGGTAGACCAGCCAGTGTCTGGCACAAGCCCATTGTACGGGTCAGCTTCTCACCACAGGCAACATTACCCCGAGGGCCTTTTCTGAAGAAATGTAACCGCTCCACAAATCTGCCATGTTTAAATTTATAAACGCTGCAGTGGCAATACAAGTGTTGAAGTTAAATTCCACATAAGCCCTCAGAGAACAAACACAGGATAATGAATGCATTGAAGGAGAACCTACCAGAAGAAAATCTCTACTAAATCAATCTGGAAGGCTTTTTAAATAGAAAACCTCATTTACCTCTCCAGGATCCATCTTAATCTAGTTCATGCCTTACTTACAGACTTACAGAGGACAGTCACGTTCTCTCATGTTAAGGACGGGAAGGCCGTGATCAGCTGGTGGGTGCTGGGGTACCTGTTTCTCCTGACAGTGACGTGGCGCTCCGACTCCTGGCCAGGAAGGAGTGCGTTGGGGTCAGCAGGCGACTGACCACGGAGCTCTCCCACGGAGTCAGCAGCACGCGACGCGAAGCTGGAGGTAGTCACGCACGACCACGTGTAAAACACGCAGAAAAAAAACCCACAAAGACAACACACACAGACATAAAAAACACATTACACGGGGTAGAGGTTGCAGAAGTGAGTGTTCTTACCGACAGCGGCTTGGCAAAATGTTAGCTAAAAATTAACAGTAACCACATGAATCCTGCAAGCTGGGGGACAAAAAATGATGGACATCACCCAAAGCCAAAGAAAAAGCTCTGTGGAAGTGAGATGGCATGCGCAGGACTCCCCCCCGTCTCACTAGACTTGCATGCACCCACTTGCTAATTAGAAGACGGGGAAACTGGGTAAATGTGATCCGTTGGACTGTGGCTGGCTGGTTATTAAATCACGTCGATTAACGCAACCTGGTGAGCGATGCTGCAGAACTCGGAGAACCTCGCAGGTATGACAACGAGGCAGATTTCTACGCCCCCGGTGCTGGACGCTAAACAATAGCGGAAAAGCAAAGCCCGGTGAGCCAGTTAACGCGCGGTGACGCGGAAAAGCCGTGAATGGTGCCAGCAAATAAGCTAGCGCTGAGAGGCAAAACGGGGCTGGAAAGTGAAGATTCTCCCAGATGAGTGACTAATTCATACAAAAGACATTTTTGTTGGCTAGTTTTAGCACAGACAGAAAAAGCCGAAAACTAAAACAAAAAAAGCTTCCAGCTGTAACAATACGATACCACTTAAGTGCCAAACGGGGCTAGAACGATAGTCAAAACAAACGCTCCTGTGTATTAGCATTTTATTTTAAAAAAGGGACTGTAATCCTGTCAGCTGAGTGCCAGTCAGCTGTTTGGTACTATAAATACAGGCAACAAAGTGTTCCCTCTGTGGGGATATACACTAATTGACCAGGCCTTTGCCACGAAAGTTGATCCGTGTTATACAGTTTCCAGCCAGTTTCGTGGTGAATCGTGCGGTGCGCAAACTGCACAGTGCCTCAGAATTCCCAGAAACACCTGTCAACTTGTCCCTGGACGTCTTGTCTCTGAAGGCGCTGGGTTTTGACTGAGGCTTATTAAAGAGCGGAGTCTTCTTCCGTAAGGCTGTGATAATAAACCAAACACGTTATGACATCACGAAACGTGTTCTTACAATGACATTGGATTTCTTCCAATTCTCTAAAAAAAACTAACAGTAAAAAGCAAGACGTGTGTCGATGCGAGCTGAAACGGAAGGCATCAGACAGAAAATCACAGCACAAAATAGTTTGATAGCTACAAAATCGCCGTCCTGTGGAAAGATGATTCCTCAGTGGAAAGTCAACCATATTCATGAAGCAAACCAATTTCTAACACGTGTAGTTCAACATCTATGGTCTCAAAACAAGTATATTCATAGGGATATCCGGTAAGTTCTACAACTTGCTGCAGGTTGCCTTTTTCAAGTTAGTCTTAATCTACAACAGAGGTGTAAAAAAGACAATGAGCATCCTTAAATCAAAACAGGGCAACGTGGACACGGGTTCATGATCAGTGAATCACAGACAACACAATGACTGGCTATGGGAAAACAACAGAAACTGCACCAGTGAGAGATCACCTTCAGTGAGTGAGCTGAGGAGAGCCTTTTTATAACTACAGGCTAAAGGTGTTCAATCATTTAGAGACTTCATTTCTCAAGCAAAAACGCCTTTATGTTTCCTACATTAATATTAAATGTCTATCACTTTCTTGGGGAGAGACGATGTCATCCAGTTAAAGGACAAAGACCCGGTACGCATACGACTGTAACTTTGTTTTCTGCACAAAGTCTTTTTCACTGTATTATTTAACAGCGCGAGTCTGAGGGCTAGGGTTATACGTCCTCTTGTTTAGGGAGGCTTGAATCTACAGAGCACTAGCAGTGCATGATGGGAGTAGGCGGGCATGGGGGCGGGGAAATAACAGTACCTCTGTCTGGAGAATTTAGAAGCGTCGCAGAGGAGGCGGAGAGACGCTTTGTAATGACTGGGTCGGGGTGTTTGGAAAGGTTCATGGTGGAGACTGACCTCCTGTCTGCATCTAAAACAAAATGGAGACACATCGCAGGTGATGCCAGCAATTGGCTGTCCTCTACACGGCGGGCTTCGTCTGCACTTCCGGGGAGAGAAGGAAGGGGGCGCCAGCCACGACCCTGACCTGAGCAGACCGATCTTCTATGCCTGACCCAGGGGGGGGGGGGGGGGGGGGGGGGGGGGGGGGGGGGGGGGGGGGGGGGGGGGGGGGGGGGGGGGGGGGGGGG
>JAOYSI010005912.1:0-13216 GCA_025775065.1 Hiodon alosoides | reverse complement strand
ATAAAATGTATAAAATATATATTTTCAGAATATTAAACAATTAGTGGAGCATTCTGGAGGATATTTGGATATTTAATTAAGTTAAATAGTTCAGAGTTCAGCGAAAATGTTTCCTGACATGATATTACAGCATTGTACCAACAGCAGAAGGTCATCTTGCATTGTCATGCCACGGAACACTTAGAATACGTGTTCTGAAAACCAGTGAAAACTAGGCTTTAAAGTGAAAAAGCTAAGCTTGATTTCCGTTGCATGCTAGGTTTTCTCAGACTGCCGCTCGACAGGGGTTTAGCTGTGGGATAAAACGCGCGGGGTAAAATGTTTCTTAAAATTACGATCATATACAAAATTAGCCTTAAAACTCTACAGACTTTTTGTGCTATATTCAATTCAGTAAATATGAATTGCATTTTATTTCTTTTCTTCGTAGATCAAAGCATTTTAATGCATACAGAAGCGCAGAGCAACTGCCTGTGGTATTGTAATGAGAGAAGGCTTTTGCACTCCACTGCTTGACTCTGCTGAGCAATGACGCGAGATCAAGTACCCCATAATAGTGCACATTTAGCCTCAAGCAGACCACCAGTGGGTGTAATTCTCAATCTAGAGGAGCAATTGTGCTAATGAAAGCAGTTCACCAGTCTGCTCTTGGGCAATTTGTTTTCCGATGCAAAACTCATACATTATGGTATTATGTAATATTTTTTCTTTTTTTTCTCTCTCTCATTTCTGTTGAACAGGCATATGGAAATTTTAATTGAAATCCTTATTGTTGCAATTTAAAAAAAAAAATCTATTTACCATATTTGAAGTGCACCCTAAATTTGTACCTATTTCATTCTAAAATACTTTCACGGATCCCCTGAAGCCCATCCATGGACCCCCTGGGGTTAAGAACCCTTGGTGTAGAGGCAACAACCGCTCAGCCACTACACACGCTCATGCGTTCTCTGGAGTGATGAATCACATTTCACTATCTGGCTGTTTGATGGATGAGTCTGGGTTCGGCGGATGCCAGGAGAATGCTACCTGTACAAATGCATATTGCCAAGTGTAAAGTTTGGTGGAGGAGGAATAATGGTCTGGGGCTGTTTTTCATGGTTCAGGCTAGGCCCCTTAGTTCAAGTGAATGGAAATATTAATGCTACAGCATAACGACATTCTAGACAATCCTGTACTTCCAACCTTATTGTGGTATTATACAGTCATAAAATCTGTTAGTTAATGAGTCAGAGCTTAACTAAGACGGATGACTAAGTTTTATAAGTCCCAGTGAGATCAAACTTATTAAAAAATAATCATATCCGACTTAATACCTCAGATTTGGCATTTGTGCAAATAATTTCGTATGCTAGTATCATACATTGCCGATATTATTCTGTACGGAGACCCGTTTTGCAGGGCGAATTGCGTTGTTCTTGAGCTGAAAGGATAATACCAGGTCGCTCAGTAATTGTAATCATGCTCTGTGTGTTTTCTTCTCGGATGGTGCTAACGCTAAACTGGATGCTGGCCCGCAGTTTGCTCTTCACACTGTGACACAGACATGGTAATGGTAACTTGAGTAAACCGACCACCGAGTGTCACAGAGGTGATGCACTCTTTCAAACGGGTACGTATGATTGTCGTGCGTTCCCAAGAGTCCGTTTCCAGCTTTAGGACAATGTGACAATCTTCAATTCAGGGGTCGTTGATGGAGTTATTCCTGCAAACCAAACAAATTTTAGACAGGGGTAAAGTTTCGGAGTTAAATATATATCAGCAGCCAATAAGGCCTCCAACAGTTAAAAACACCCTGCGAGAAGCAGTTTCTAACATCCACCTAGGTGCCAGTTCTCCCATTTGTGGTCAATAGAGAGTTTCTTGAAAAAACAGCGGAAACAGTCAGCTGGGGGCTTACAAAAAGGGCCTCCGATGACATTTCCAGTCTTTGAAACTGATTCATTGGGAAAACAGCAGTGCGTCTTGGAGTGGATTCCTGCTGATTGTCTTTTTTTAAAGCTATTTTATTATTTTTAAATGAAGCATATATTCAATTGGAGATTTTCAATGTGCCCCATCCACATCTGTCATTCTTTGTTTGCCGTGTAGCATTGTGAAGAGGAACAGCTGGGTGTTCAATGGATACCGAATCACATTTTCATATTGCCAACTGCAGCGCAACTGACATTCCTGAAAAAGAATGAAGCAGACATTTTGAAGTGCCCGCTAACCGTGCCATCACACAGTGCAATATTTATTCTTTGCACATGCTAATGTTTGCTGTACCCTTCATATCTTTTTTAACAGGGTCCCCAGAACGTCTGTTTTATAAAGAATGCCTAAGAGTAAGGACAATGTTAAATCCATGCATTTGAATGGCTAAGTGCCCAACCACTTTGCATGCTCAGTGGGGATTGCTTGAGTACAATTAAAAAAAGAAGATAAAATAAAAAATACAAAAACACGTGGGGGATTTTCATTCTATTTAAAATAATTGCTGCTGAGTTGTCCGCTTACATCCAGGCTTTTTTATTTCATCATCCTAATTTTCTTTCCTCACATTAACTAATCTCAGTGACTTGTGACACTTTTCAGATTTAGTCATATTCAGAGTGACCCATCGTTACTGCCGTACAAAAACAATTTGGTTGTAATGTACAGGGTTCCGGCATACATTGGACCTGAATTAGCAACACGGCGATTAGTGGCCCTTCTGCTGCAGCTCTATTGGCAGTGAAAAGAAAATAAATGCTACTCTTTGCTCTAGATTGAAAGTCTTTAATGTCTTAAAATCATTTACCTAAAAACGTTTGCAGCTTCCAGTGAACAAATGGCTGGAAATGGCATCTAAAGTAAGTTTGCAGGTGATCACGGCTGCCTGGGGTGTGAGCAAAATCAGTCCTTTATGTTTGAAGTACCACTTATTTCCAGAATCTATGTGGCATTGCTTCACTTTTATAGGCTCATTTATAGGCTATTTGAGTGATTACGCTGTCATTTTTTTCTCACCGTGTAAGAGAAATGCCAACATTACAGTTATGTCCATAAATGTTCAGAACTGAATATTTAAAAATCTTATTGATTTAGTTATTTATTTATGACATGGGCCCCTCTAGTACTCAGCTGATCGGTTACCCAGCAAAGGGAACAAGAAATGCTTGTCGTCCCTGCAGCATAACAACAGAAAACCAGATCTCGCCCCATGACATTTATTTTCATTCTGTTACGTTATGTCACATTATCATAGTTTGGTCTTCAGCAGTTTTCAGCAACAGTGATATTTCATACATTAGTAGAGTGTTAACCATTCCTGTTCAACCATTCCCGGACCGTAGTCGGAGAGAACAGGGGAGACTTTCTCCAGAGCCGAAGTCGATGCTAACTTCAGGGCTAACCCCCTTCACTCTTTATTCAGCAGTTGGCAAGAAAGACACGGGAGCTCCGTTTTGGTCCTGAGAAGCCGCGGTCTGTATTCACCTGCCACCGCAACTTACACTGTACATCAACTATCAAATTAGTCTTATTGCTAACCCGTTGCTCTCTTTACACCCGCCCTGTTTCTTCCTCCTCTTCCACACACACCCCTCTCAACTCACACATGTGCACTGACTCCTTCCTAAAGGAAACTACGCTACTCTTATAACAAAAGGTTTGTACCTAATCATTAGCAACCCCTACAGTCTGGAACCACTGAAAGGAATGATGGGCAGGAGATATTCCCACAGCCAGGCAACACAGGCTGGGCCAAATTTACATTTGCCTGTCCTCCTAACTTGCAAGTCTTTGGACAGTGGGAGGGACCTGGAGCACAGAGAGGAAGCCCACTTGAAGAAAAGAAACTCAAAAAAACCCACCACAAAGACAACGATTAAAACTAGATTGAGACTCAGTGGCATAACAGAAAAAAGAGGATAGATGGATCTCGGAGCAGAATATACACGGTATATAAAACACAATCCATACACACTCAGTGGCCACTTAATCGTGGACACGACCCCGTTCGTGAAAATAAATCGCCCATACCGACAGTGAGTCCGGGCCGTAGCCTGCTACAAGAAAGGAGCGAGATGTTCAGTTACTGTTTGACTGAACGTTAGAACGGGCAAAATCGTTTTCCTAAGCAACCACTAGAGTGGCGATGGTGGAGAGAGATCGGTTCTGTGGGTGAAATCGGCTCGCCGATGAGAGGGGTGGGAGGGCAAGAATCGTGCAAGCGAACGGGTTGGGCCCACAAAGAGGCGAAAGACAGCACAGTAGAACAACGCTATCTCGGAATAACACATCGCGTCGCGTCACTAACGGGTAACTTCCAGAAGACTCCCACACCGGGTTCCACTCCTGTCTCTAAAAACAAGGAGAAGCGACTCCAGTGGTCACGCGCTTGCTAACTCTGGACAACTGAGGGGTGGAAAAACTCAATTGACCCATCCTACCTGGTGTCAACAGAACAGACTCGTAGCAGCGGTGTAATGGTGTGGGGAAACCTTTTCCTGGTTCCCTGATACCAACTGAGCACAATTTCAAAGCCACAGCATATCTGACCAGGGGCATCTTTGCTGACCAGGGGCGTCCCTTCATGGCTACTGTGTATCCTTCATCACAAGGATGCTTCCAGCAGGATAATGCACCACGTCACGAAGAACGTATTCGGAATGGCTCCATGAACATGACAGTGAATTCAGTTTGCTTGTGAGATCCGTGCAGTCCCGAGACCCTTAACCCAATCAAGCGTCTTTTTTGCAGCGTGAATGCACCGTCGCCCAAATTGCATGATTCGTGATGCATCTTGGTCCTGGCATGACGCCATTGCGGTTTCTGGCACCTGGCAGAATCCAGGCCCGGAATAATTCTGGCTGTTCTGGAGGCAAAGGGTGGTACTGGATGGGTGTAGCCAATAAACTGGCCACTGAGTGCATATATTTTTCATTATATTTTCGCTTAGTTTATTCTTTTAGAAAAAAATAATATATTAATTCAGAAGTTACAATAAGTAATAAAAAAAAGAGTTGGCTTTCTTTCTGTATCACCACAACGTTTTAGCGAATTATTATTTAATTATAATTTTTTGAAACAAAGACAGAAAGTGAAATTAGCTTCTGCTCGCTACCAAAACATGCTTGTACAGCAATGTGACATAACAGGGTTCCGTATCTTGTCCTACATTCTGGGCTCACCAATTAATTGTCACAGTTGTTTGGGCCAATATTAATTTAGTCTTTTAAGTTAATTTAATTGGATCAGCATGTCCTACCTTTCCCAAAGTAATTGTCTTGTTTCTTTGTCACACGGAAGCTGCGTTGCGTTTTTTTTCTCTCTCATTTGAAAGGTGAATAACAAACCAGGAGAAACCTGAAACGCTTGATTGAAGCAGGAATGTTGATTGTAACACTTACTGATCCGATCACGGCGGAGTCGTAGGAGCTGATTTGAAAGTTGCCCTGTAGATCCTGTTGATAAAGACAGATGTACTTGTGCCAAGCACAAAATAGTTTACGTGTCGCATTCTGATGAAGATTATTAATAACTGCAACACAGTATGTCAGAACACATATCATTCCGTTTTATGCTCACATTCTATATGATCAGGACTGACCTGAACTGGATTGGCAGTGGTCTGTTTCCGTATTCGTGTCTAAATTAGCTTAAGATAGCTAAAAACCTAAAAAAAGAGAATAAAAAAAAATCTTAATCTCAAATTTAAAGATTAGCGAAGACCGTTAGAAGTCGTACATATCATCATAACGTTTGTTAGATAATTAATAACTTTGATCACCAAAATAAACCAAGGGGGAAAAAAAGACTGTTAATTAGCTCTTGATCACTCTTTACTGGTTGCACCAGAATCAAAGGTTACGGTCAGAGTAATTAATTAAAGGAATAGGAAGTGAAACAAAAAAAGGCTGATGAACGGCCATGAAGGAACAGAAGATTATGCTTAAAGGGTTTGTGGCAGCCAAACAAATCAGACTGTAATGTAATACCAAAGAATAAGACAAATCCAATATGAATTGCAATGCTGTGTTGCTTCCTCTGCAACACGGCTTGCTACTGGTCCCTCCATACACATTTATTTTAGCTCAATCTTATTACTTTTTTGACACGCGCGTTTGAATGAAGAATTCCACCGTTATATATGTGTTTTTGGTTTGATTATGTGACTCGATCACAAAGGGCTGAAGCAATATTGTATATCCCCTGCCACCGATTTCACTCAGGTTTGACTCTCTGTTGAGAAACACTGGAAACTTTATGCAGAGCCTGGAATGCACTGAGATAAATTCATAGCTAGTAAAAATGTCAAATTATCCAGAATAATATGGTTTCACATACAGCACGCAATACTTTCCCAGGTATGGGCTTTTTCTAAATGTCTTGTTTTATATTAGATTTCAGGACTGTTTTTTATATCTTGAATTATGATAAAGTAATGTAATAAAATAAATTTTTGTATTATTATCTTTGCAAAGTGTACACTAACATAATAGCTAGCCTTAAAAAATATATATATTGCAATTGCAAAAGCGTCATTTTTAAATATGTAGCACTACAAGTTTGTTAAAGAGGTCATCACAGCATGTCTTGCAGTGTTTTAAAAACTGATTTATGCACTAAAAGTGTCCACCACTGTAACATTTGAATTGTTGTCTTTGCTTGAAGTTGAGGGCATATTATTTAAGTAGTTTATCGACAGATCTAAGCATAATGGAAATTGCTTGTATAACTTACCCAGACACATTTTAAGATGAATTGTGATTTTGACAATAAGCCGTCTGCTTGATGCCTCTGACACAGATTTAAATAGCACATTAGGTTTATAATCAATGTCGATTGGTAATACTGTACAAAAGAGGATCTAATAAAACCCATTAAAGCATGTTTAATGATGGAAAAAGGTCCAGGCATTAAAATGCCCACATTATGAAAAACAGTTTGCGCTAACAGTTTTGTGTGGATGTCCCCTGTGACATATCCTAGTTATAAAGCTGTCATGATTCCCCAAAGATGCAAATAAATATGTTCATTTGGAAGCAATACGACAATAAATAAACAGCATTAATTAAACAAGGTATACAAATTTCTATGTTGTAAATTTCAGTATATTTCTGAAGCCAATAAGCAGTCAGATTCTATTTTTCATCTGCAAAATGGGAGACTAACTAAAAACATTTTTTTTTTTTTTTTAAGTAAATAGACAAAAATTGTATTCTACATGAAAAGAAAACCTAAATCTGAATGGTCATTTCGTCCAGCACTTGAAATCACAGAACAAAAGTTCAGAAGACCCTCCCTAAGCCTGACCCGAATATTCTCCTTTACAGAGAGAATGAAGAAGTCGGACAGCTGTTCCACAATTCTATTTTAACCAGAGAGCCTCGCAGTTGGCCAAGCTGGATCTTCTGAAGTGACAGATTTATATCAGCAGATTGACTTTAATGTTTTGGTACGCATGTGTTTTTTGGAACCGCAGGTATAGAAATCCCCAGCTCTCTGAATTATGAAGGAGTAGCATCTGCATCTGGTTCCGAGATGTGATTGATGGCGGGACGGCGCTGAACGGGCGGAGGAAGGCTGTCGTTGCCTCCGTGTTCCACCAGAAGCAGCCTGGGGTGTGTAATTAAAGACGGTTCTGTCCCCCAGTCCTGCTTCAGTGTTTTGTTCCTGAAGGGGGTGTCTTCTGCAGACCCGCGCTGCGTCGAAAAGGCATCCCACTAATCTCCCACAAAGTGAAACGTATTGATGTGACGATTATGAAACAGCTCACGCCAAGCGTTAAAAAAATAATAATAATCCAAGACTTTAAAATTGTTCACTTGTATTCTTTTGGGTGGGTACGTTTTGCCAATTTTGTTTCTGGCACATCCTGATGTTACTTTCATGTTCTTGCCTCATGTGCACAGAACTTTAAACACCGTTTAGAAAGAAAAAAAAAAAAACGTATTACTACAGAGTGAAAAAAAGACACTCTCAGCTTTCAACCAAACACATTAGTTAGATAGTGCAGATTTGCAACCTTAAATAAAAAATAAATTAAAAATTACAATGACCAGTGTAATTTAATCAAGTATGATAAATACATATCATATTATAATCTGCATGAATGTATGATATAAGAACTTAATAACAGGCACTGTCTCCATTTAACTTTTGACTTGCATAGGTTTAATTCTTTCCCTCATAGCTTGTCTTACAGTAGCAAATTAAAATAAAACAATTAATTTTATTACAGCGAATAGAGACATTTATAAAATCTGTACCAACTATATTTGATCATCATTAGCATTGTATATAACATCCTAGCCAAGTACTTAAGCACTTCAATCTATTCTTTTTTTGTATAATTTCACTTTTTTCTTCCAGTATCTCTCTCTCTCTCTCTCTCTCTCTCTCTCTCTCTCTCTCACCACACAAGGCGTACATACAGGCTCTGAATAACTATCTAGTTATGTTGGATAATTGTATTAGTCACAATTTTCCCATCAATCTACTGATTATTCACTTCACTCAATGATAAAGCAAGATTTCTCTTTGCCAGCAGGACTTTGTGGTGAAGCTAATTTAATATAAAAAAAAAGAAAAAAAAAGAACCCATTTTCATGATGTTTGCATTAATTAGCATTTCATGTGACACAAAATATCCTGCCACACAGCATTGTATATTATCTGCCAGGCTTTGTTCTTTGATTCACCTTTAAATCATTCTCCTTTAAATCATTTTCAATTTAACACACCACTAATGTTACATGCTCTTATCATGCCTTATCTGCACTATGCCTCTGTTTGTTTAGTAAAAGTGTTATTTTCCTGGTTTTTATTTATTTTTAATTTTTTCTCCCCAGTATAGGATCTCCCCACTGCCCACATTTCTACAGGCATCAGAAAACCATGGAGCATCAAAAATGCCAGTTACCATTTGATATTTATGACACTGCCCCCTCCCCTTTTATTTGATTTAGCGATGTTTTAGAGTGTGAATGCTATTCTGTAACTTCAGAGAAAAAAATAAGGTGTTATTAAAAGACCCTGTGGCGTTTTTGATTGCAGTCTACCCTAAAATGGAGGTCATAAGCAATTGTGTCTTCTATTGTTGAGGTAATAACAATACAATGCATCTCTGCTTCCCCCCATGGGATACCACTTGAAATAAAAAGTCTGCGCTTTTAACAGATGACAGGACAAAAAGGTGTTTTCCCTTGGAGAGGTATAAAAATCGAGATATAGCAACATTAGGCACATTTAAATACATAAATGAACAAATGAGCAGAACGAAGAAACCAGCTAGTTATGAGGGTATACTCTTCTCAGATCCATCATGATCCACAGAAAACTTGCAGGCCCGCTATATAGCTCTTGTTGTGTATGAGAAACGAGAACATTTAATTAAGACAAAGTGAGGCTAAGAAAGCTCACAGGCACAGACTTATTCAGGCAGCCGATATTTCCTGCTGCTGTGTTTACATTTGTTTATTGGGGGGAAGAAACCCTTTACTCATTAAGGCTAAGATATCTGGTGCAAAAAGATTGTGGAGGAACCCCCGTCCGGAAGATTTCCCACATCTCTTTGAATAACCATCAACTTCAAAACTGGGAGAAAATGCTAAATTGGTTTAATCAAGGCAGCAATTAGCGCTTATGTGCTTGGCTGGAATGAAAACCTGCACACACAGGGGTCCCCGCACAGACAAGGATCCTCCAGGAACAAGGTTGAGAACCACAGCACCATATGTTGTACTCTCGGGCTTAAATATTCTTACACATTGAATGGATCGGAATAACAAACCGCGTTATTGGAAATATAATTTTGCATTAGCGAAGGCCGTACAGGCATAGCTTAGCTGACAAACAATGGTTTTACTTATAGAGAAATTGAATTGAACTGACTTGAAAAAGGCTGATCTCTATTCCTGACTGCAGGTATGTTTTCTCATCATTTCACTATATTAAGATGAAAAAATAAAAACCAAAAAACTAATTATTTTATTGGAGCAACTGGAGAGTTAACAGCCAATAGAAAAATATTCACACATTGTGAAAGGTGACCCAATATAAATGAGAGCATATACTGTGTTTAGAAAGTTTGCAGCGTAGACCATGTGATAGATTAATTTGTTAAGAAACAACGTTTATGAAAGTTTCATTTTATATTTATTCCTAAAACAAGGATTAAAAAAAAAAAAAACATGTATAAATAAAATGTGTATATTAATGTTTACTAGTGAAACAGAACATGGAGGAATCAGAGCAGTGGTTCTTAACCCATTCGCCAATGTGGGCCACGTTCACCAAAAACAAAGTTCCTTTGACAACAGTGTTTGCAAAATGAACACTACAAATATGCTTGACGATCCACAACCAACCTAGACAACTGTTCAAGCTAGCCCACTGTTCAAGCTAGCCCACTGTTCAAGCTAGAGAACTGTTCAAGCTAGCCCACTGTTCAACCTAGCCCACTGTTCAACCTAGACAACTGTTCAAGCTAGCCCACTGTTCAACCTAGCCCACTGTTCAACCTAGCCCACTGTTCAAGCTAGCCCACTGTTCAACCTAGCCCACTGTTCAACCTAGCCCACTGGTCAACCTAGCCCACTGTTCAAGCTAGACAACTGTGATGTTGTGTATGTCATCGAAATAGTTGATATCAGAGTTAAATATGTTAGGTACATGTCACCATGTAAATGAAATATCGACTCATCTACACTAACGTACACACATCAGACAGACTACATATTACCATACAGCGTCACACTGATATTCACCATTAAAGTCTTACCCCATTGTCCCACTCGGATGGAAAAATTTACTACAATGGACCAACTAAACTACAGTAGACTAACAGAACTTTCCCGAAACCAAGAGGTGACATCAACACCACCCCTAGTCAAGGTTTTCAAAATCCAGCAGCCATGCGGCCCTTGCTATCCCAGAAGAAAAGAAAACCCTTGGTCTTGGTGACGAATCTTCTTCCCTGTGAATGAAAACAGCATTTAGTATCTTGTGATGCTGTCAAGTAAGGCTGAGACATGTCTGGTCATAGTTTAGAAATGTGTTCTTAACATTGAATGTATCTGACTGTTATTTTTTCAGTATAAGAATGATACATTGGCTTATTTGCTTCATGTTTAGTTGTAACCCGAGGTGCACAAGAATGTAGATTTCTGGGGATTAGAGTCTTTATCCACTGATAATTGTACAAAATGTTGAGCAATCTGTAAGTTGATTAGAAAGTCAACTCTGTCCTTAACACAGATTTGCATGTCGCAGCATTGGATGCACTTGAACGCATGAGTGATTTCTCTTACCAACAAATGTGCTGTGGTTTAGTAACTCATTTAACCCAACTCTTCTGCAATATGTTGCTAACTAACCACTTTTCAGAAGACACACTGATCTCTCAATTTAACCCCACATAGTGTTTGTGATGATTCTGTTTCCAACGTGTCCCCGTCTTTCTGTGTTCTGGTCAATAGTCTGCCCTGCATAGGACCACTACGAACTATTCCTCCTTCATGTTCCATTCCTTTGTTCCATTTGTTTGATATAGGAGACACATTTATAATAAATTATATCATAGCTAAAAATCTAAAAAGTAGGTAGTAAATTCTAATGAATTCCTAGTATCATTGCCATGTATTTTTGGTTCAATGGCTAAAAAAATCCAAACCACAAAATAAGACTAACATCTTTTGTCAAATAAAAATGGATAATAAATTTAGTCTGAATTATAACTGGGTCTTTTTTCCCAAAAAAGAAAAATTTCATAAGGTAATTTAATATTCCATTCTATTAAAGAAGGTTCAAGTTAAACTCATCTTAATTAAGCACTCATTTCAATGTGTACATCACTTCAACCTATTGTGTTATGATTGTTATGACTGAGATAAAAGTAATGGTTCTTTCTGAAATTTGTTTCAAAGTTATATTTAAGTTTATTGCTTGAGAAGATTTTTTCCCCCCAACCTCCATATATAATGAAAATAAATATAAATATATATATTTTTAACTCTGTTAGTGCAGCAGTAAAACATCAGGTTAATTACCAGCATATATTAGTTTGCTCACTTCATAAAAGATTCATGGTTTATTTGGAACTTATTCCATTCAAATCCACTTCGATGCAGCAATTGCTTTGAAAGTTTTATTCTGGTGGGACCAAATCTTCTTTTAAATGTATGTCTCTGCTCAAGGTGTTCCACATTATCTGCATAAGCACAATTAATTATGTCGGCATATAAATGAGATATGTTAATATAATAATAAATCAGTATGGGTAGCATTTGCTCATTCATTTTCTGTTACCATTTCAGGGTCAATGGGCACCACACCCAGATTATATATATATATAGACATACACACACACGTACACACGCACACACTCTTCAGGTTGTGGTAAATCATGGGGTTGATTTCTGAAAGAGATCAAAAAGATTTGTGTCCTAAGACACAACCACACAGTTAGGTGAGGCAGAGGTCCAGCAAAGGTTTTCTGTGAACAAAATGAAACATACAAAAATGGCTCTATGTGAGCAATTACTTCAACAAAACACAGCAAACAAAAACCATAAAACTAAGGAAAACCAACACAAACTGTATTTCCTGGAAGACTTGACATCTTACATCCTTCTTCCAGGAGCCCTCTACTTCCTGACCAATTTCACCTGACCGATAGAAGGTCAAATGGTCGGATGAGTCAGTAATTTGGAATGCAGTGCTGGAGACATTACCTCTAGCATTTCCCTTGTTGTGCTTCAAGGTCATCCTGTTTGTGGCTAGACTTAAACACAATACAAACTTCTGAACAGAGAAGAAAAAAATGAACAGATCACCTTAGCCTTCAAATAAGAAAGCAAAAAATATGCACTTCAGTCTAGTCCAGAAAAAAGAACGCTTTGAAAGTTTTTTACTTTGAAGCTTTAGTGTAGCTCTGGCAATGAGATTACGGTCAGTCAGTGTGACCACCAGCAGCGGCATGCCACAATGTCCCCGCCTGCAGCGGCATGCCACAATGTCACCACATGCACCAGCATGCCACAATGTCCCCGCCTGCAGCGGCATGCCACAATGTCACCACATGCACCGACATGCCACAATGTCCCCGCCTGCAGCGGCATGCCACAATGTCCCCGCCTGCAGCGGCATGCCTAATGTCACCACATGCAGCAGCATGCCACAATGTCCCCGCCTGCAACGGCATGCCACAATGTCCCCGCCTGCAGCGGCATGCCACAATGTCCCCGCC
>JAOYSI010005911.1:0-45221 GCA_025775065.1 Hiodon alosoides | reverse complement strand
CCCCTCCCCGCCCCCCTTGAAGTCAACATATTCACAGAGAATTAAAGGCTTAGTATCAAAGTACTTCCTTCTGTATTTTTTATTTTATTGTTTTGCCTCGTCTTTCCCTTCTAGTTATGAGAACAGTCTCCTTCCTTCACCCCTGCACCTCAGTCTTGACCATAGCCAAAACAATAATCTTCTTCCATAGGTAAGCTCACTCTTAACGGTAAATTATTTCTATATCTTTCTTTTGTTGTTTGTTTGAAGGACTGGGAGAAAAAAAAGCAAGCTTAGCTGAGCATACAATCAACTAACCAGGGCTTACTCGAGCAAAGTGGAAAATAAAATTGCCTTATTATACATTGCCCCTAAGCTGGGTGATTTTGAACGCATTCAATCAATGTACTAGCAATCCTCGGTACAGCCTGAACTAACATATTACATGTGTAGGAAAGAGAACTGTGACCGGTACAAACCTGGAGTTTTTATACGGGTTGCATGCATCTCTATGGCAAGAAGTGTAACGCTTCACAGTGTATCCCTACCCTGAGATGACGTACGCATCAGGGAGACATCACCATTATAAAATCTCCAATACAACCTCCCATCCCCCCACTGGCACAACTATAAGCAGGACTCCAAAGGTTTCCATTCTTATACAGCTGTAAGAGCGTGCCTGTTCCTGCAAATTCAGCTGATTCAGGCCTCTTTAGGAGCCACTCTCAGAAGATGCAACGCATGGCTACAAAAGATAATACATCAACTTTCTAGCAGGGAAAATGACGCTGCTGCACAAATGCATTCCTTATGAAGATGCGCTGTGTTTCATAAACCAGGCCAGAATGCAACGCAACTGACACGGAAATAAAAAAATGCTAAGCAACCCCCCCCAAAATAAATAGCCTTGGCTCTACTCGTGACTGCAGTGCTACCAGAACGTTCTCACTGAAATGTACAACAGCTGTACCCTTATCTAGGGGGCGAGATCAAAAACTCTGCTGACAGCCCTCCAACCGCTATCACACTAACTGCTTGTTCCCGGTGTCACCCTCTACTTGTCACCATTCTGGGTACTGCAAATTGCATTTCTCAGCCCTTTATCCCATCCCCTTCTCCTTTTTATTTTTGCTTAACTTGCGCTGCTGTCCACCAGAGTACCTTGCATTGATTGTGAGGACTCTTCGATCTAGTTTCAGTGTTTTTTTGGGTTGTTTTTTTTTTGCATCTGTCTGGGAAGAAATCCAGGCTGTCTCCTCACACAATTGGGAAATGAGAGTTTTGTCGTGCTTCAGGTCCGGTAGATTGCTAAGCGGCAAATAGCGCTGGACCCGTCCAACTCAAATGCCAATAAAAGTAACCAGCTTTAAGGGTGAGGCTAAGGAGAATCAACTAATGGCTGTCAGCAGGGTATGGAAACGTAGGTCCGCTGTACGAAAGCTGAGGGGTGGATATCAAGTTGGTTCTGTTGTAACCCTCAAGCTCAGCACAGCTGAGCATCTGCAGAGCAGTTATGGCGCAGTCATTTCAGGTTACTTATTTCATACGTTTGAAGCAGTTGTTTGAATGCAGCCCCAGTTGAGAAACAAAAATGCGCTGAGCTAGCTGCTTGTGTGACCCCCTCACACAGGATAAACACGTTGTTTGCTTTCAATAGTCAGAGCACGCCTTGGCACTTTTCCCAGATTCAAGGACCACCAATAGCAAATACAAGTGTGCCTGGTCTCGGATGCTCCTCGAAGCAGTCAATCGTAAATTGCACCCTTCAGAAGCAGCAGAACTGATCAGGGATACTGCTGATGTAAATAAACACGGAACAAAGAGAGTACATTGTATACCGCCCCATAATCCAAGACCGCACTACAGTCACTGCAGACCTAGAAAATCATGCCCACAACTCTGTCAAACTCAATTTGGTTTCATTCTCTCGTGTCCAGGCCTTGCATATATCGTTCCATTCTTCCTGTCACAGGGAGGAGCTGTTGAGACCCACGTTTAACAAGCCTTCAGTGGATCATCTCGTCACAGCATCTCAGCCAAGCAAATTGAATGCTGTTTGTACCTGTTCCGGGCTGCTCTGGATTTTACCCACAGAATTAGGCGAGAATAAAAAGGGGAACATGACACTGCCTGGCACCAAATTCACGCTCCTTCCTGCTCAGTGCTGAGCTTTGTCCTAGCCGTTCAATATAATGGGACTGCTGCTGCTTTTGTTCTCTTACAAACGATCAAACCTGGCTCAGGAATCTAGCAGTAGCAGGTCATTCTACACCCCAGATTCCAGCCCCCCCGCACCATTTAAAGTGTCATTTTCCCTTAAGGTTATAAAGAATGGCATTTTCTTTCCTTTGGAAAAATCGGGCAATGGGTTATTTAGCTCTTTATCGCAAAGGCATAACGTTAGCTTTTGGCAAGGAATGGGACTTAAGTTGCTGGGCTGAATCTATACAAGAGCTGTTGCTCACAAAAAAAAAAAAAATTATTCCACCCAAGGACTCTGTTTCCCAGGGCGCTGTTTTCAGACGGGCTTTTACAGGTCTGCCGCAGCGAACACGTGCTGGAAGCTCCAGATGTGGGTGCATGTGTGCGATGCCTCTACAGCTGGTTACGAGCGCTCCGCTCCCCCGTCCGCACACAAGCCCAGGATGAGCGTCCGGGCCAGCTGTTTTCCTTCAGTCCTGCTACAGTATGAGGAATGAGTTGGCGGAGATTTGAAGGGCGCGGCTGCTGCCAGCTAGGAGAGCTCTACCTATAGGCCGGGTGCTCTGCTATTCTGCTATATACAAGGCTATATACAAGGCTCGTTCCTCCGTTCCTCTGCTGCAAAGCAATAATCACAAAATCCAGAGGTGAGCACGTGTAGAAAGAAGCAACTCAAACGGAATCATTTTTGACCAAATATTGAACACTATTTGATCTCAATCAAACAAAAACAAAAAAACTAGTTTTTTTTTCTAGTTTGCAGAAACACTGATATATTTTACTAAACATTATATTTGCTTTAATAGCAAACAGGCACAACTGACAAACAATTCGGCATGCTATTAAAACCCATACTTTTAATCTTGGACATCATAATCAGTATATGCCTTAGTACAATTAAATTATCTATTATCAAATTTCTTTTATCTGTTTCCTACGATTTTCCAGGAGTCCTTTCTGATGCCTCTAGGGTCACAGAATAATTCAGTTTTTTCCTTCATCTGCCCTGGATTTCCTTATGCTTTTGCCTTGGAAAATGCGATGTCAACACATCAACTCAATTACCAGATTAAAAAATGCTATGTATAATTTGACGGATCAGACTTCCTAAAAACACATGCATGACAAGACACAGGCCCAGACTTTGCAGACTACTCAACCTCTCTGGGATCCACCGGCCATGTAAGGCCATCCTATAAACATTCCAGATAGACAAACAGACAGAGGCCTCATGAAAACGTATCAATCACCCATACGATATCCACGTCAGATTTATGTCCCCATCTGACAAACATCTGAATCTGAAACTGCATCCAAGAGGACAGGATGCTACAGAGCAGGCAGGAATGGCCACCCATCAACAAGACATATACCGGAACCGATCTTCCTCGATGTTTCCCCACACCATTTAGCAGAGGACATTTTCACTTTAGCAGGTGCAATTTGAGCCTAGGTTGATAGGACAGCAGTATAGCTCATCTCCTTGAATACTGGGGTTCTCTCAAGCTGCATCATAATGTTAACTGTCTCTAAAATACGATACTGGGGGGGGGGGGGGTGACTGCTTGGCGAGAGCTTAGTGGGCTTACATACACTTGAGGAAAAAATATTAAATATGGTTATCTTCTTATGAGGATTCCAACCTAATTTGATATACCAAATCTTTTTTCATAAATGCAATCAGAATAAAAATTATTCTTCCCTGAAGTAAACACATCCGCCATCTTCTTCCAAGGACATACAATATTGTGCTTATTCTCAAAAAGGTTAATTACAGTTAAATTTCAGTCCGTTGATCCCCACTAAGTATTTTAACCCTGAAAAAATAATGGCATATATTAAAGATGAAAAATAATGCTTTTTACAAGCTCTTGTCGGAACCAGGAATTCCTTGGGAAGTTATTATTTGATCTCACTGGAAACAGTTTCATTTGAATTAACACCACCAGGAAAATTCTTCAGCCTCAGTGCATGTTCTAAGAAACTTAATTAAAATTCCTTTGATTGAAAAACGCCACTTGAGAATGCAATTAAGTATTTCAAACACAGGGTAATGTCATCCCTGTATGTTCTTGGGCCTGAGAAAATCAGAGAAAAAGGCCCTTAGTCATTTCAACATTGACTGAATTCGAAAGATGCCTCTCTATGAAGGAGGGATTGATGGTCATTCTGTCCTCCAAAGCCTAGCACTATGTCTCCCATCTATTTATTATATTATCCTCTATTATAAAGCATTCCAGGGTTCAGGTGAGTTTGCTTTATATTCATTGCTATGAGATTTTTAAAATTTTTTATCAAATGCTCTTAGTTCGGTGTGAAACGCATTGCAAATGGAACATGTGGTAACACGAGTATGAGGAATTAAGTCAAGACTGGTACCGTTTAAGCAGGAAGGAGGGTCGGTTTGTTACTCAGATTAATATACACTGCAATTTCCCCCATTTCGGGCCAGCGATGCATAATTAAATGAACATATGACTGCGAATGTTAATTCTGATGAATGTCAATGATGATACTACCGCTCCCGAAGTCTTTCTTCGTTTCTTCGCACCAAAACATAATTGTAATTGACCATGTAAATGATGACAGACATGGTAATGCACAGTAAGAGAAGAAGTGCTGTCATTGTCTCTTCTTAATTAAAACTCTCCCCGGGTCTGCTGGGTTGTATTGAACATTAATTATTTTTTCCTCCTCACCTTTCTGTTTTGCCATGATTGACATGTTCTCCCACATGATTTCTTTGCTAAGGCCTCTGCCCTTCTGTGAGGGTTTCTATTCGAGCCCTGCCGTCTACATGGGTTTAAAGCTTAAATTCACGCTCCAGATTAGCTAGCAGGGCTACTAATTAATATACTAATATATAACCCACGGAGGTTTGCAGGCTTCGCCGGTGGGGGGAGCGGACTTCGGAGAAATAAAAACACAATGTGCCCTCTGTAAATAACTTTTAATTCAGGAACGGCTGCGTTACCCACCTCCACTGATTTTGATTAGGATCCCACTCCTTTCGACACCCAAATTCAGACTGAGCACAATTCTCTGTTGCAGGTTTTGTTGTATTTCATATCATACCTATTTTCTCACCAATGTCTAACTTGCCGCGAAAAGATACGCCAGTGTCCTTAAAAAGCAGTTTGGAAGCCTTCTGTCTTAAATGGAACTGCCCTTGGTTTTCAGCTGAGATCCCTGGGGCTTGGTTCTCTAAAGAGGAAGCGACGTATGATGGATACAACTGGCTACACCATTAATCATCTGGAGCACCTGATTTCAAACTCCAATAAAAGGGCGTGATTTTGACATCCCCTTAATACTATGTTGTCTCTTGTTCCAGCTCAATCCTTGAGTATTTTCTGTAGTCCGTTATTCTGCCACGTCTCCATGAAATTCCAGTTCACAACAATAAGATAAGCATTATAATACAGGTTGTAAGTGGGCTGTATTCTCTGCCTTTCTACAATAGCAGTCAAGTAAACAACCGAAAATAAAACCCCTTGCGTTATTTGCACGCTTTCTAAACCAATTGTGTACTGTCACACAAAAATTAGCTAGTCTGAATCCTCTATTTTGATTGTATAGTCAGTACATCTATTAGAGATCAATTCTCAATTAGTTATTTTATCTGACTGCAAGAAACCTATGCAAGAGTATCTTCTTTTTTAACACTAATCTGCGGAAAAGAACTGCAAACCTTGTGAGCATAATCCTTTGCATAATTTATACCCCCCATGATATAGACATCAACCAAATCTGTCTGACGTTGCCTATCACTGTTGGTCTGGGGGCTATGATTTAAAGGAGGGGTTGTTTATAAACGAACGACAGAACAGGGGTTTATTTTTCTATTCCTCAACAACGAGCAAGCTAGTTTATGACTTTATGATGATGAACAAGAAAGGGATAGAATCAGGTTGGATATCACCCTCCTGACCATGGCTCTAAGTATCTCCAGCCAGAGAAGAGACATTTATCTATTTGTCGATTTTGATTGAAAGTTAAGGTATAGTTGTATGGGAGGTAACACTCATTTTTACAAGTGAACTCCTATGTAGGTCACAATTTAATAGAAGTTGTTGATCATGTACATAGATCTTAGACTGTGAACTGGGTTTAACGCTAGACAAGAAGGTGTATATCTTCACACAAAGCTATGGGCGTTTTGGGAACAGAGCAACTGAACATGATAAACAGATTACGACAGGTCCGGTGTAGCTGGCCCTCTGAATTTGCAGAGACTTCATTCTCTTTGTCATCCCGTTAGGGTTATTCCCAGCTCTTTCCAGCTATGGAAAAGTATCATTTACTTTGTTACCCTGGCCTTGGTGGTATAAACTCTGCTTCCTGAACAACAGAAAAATAATCATTTGTCCAGTTTGAGTGATATCTTTGGCCATGCAATGAAAGGCCACCATGCGCATCGTTGAGCCACGCGTCTTGGCCATTATGGTGGGGAGGGGTGGGGGGGGGGGCAGTTAATGATGACACAGCCGGCATGTCAGAATGCCAGGGGCAGTCCATTCCTTCATATTACAAAGCTGCTTTGCACAGCTTAATGGATCCGAAGCAATACACTACAGAGGGGGCAGAGGCGGAATTAATCTTTCTTTGAGAGGTCGGGCTGGTTGCATGCAGCTCTGATTTCTACGTGCTTTCTGGGGCCTTGGGTCTAGAAAAGGGGGGTTAAGTGTGATATTTTGTATCTAAAAGACAAAACATGAAAGGAGAGGCACTTCTCTTTCACCGTCGAGTCTCTGCTTGCGCAACTCTGACAAACTACAAAGTACTGATTGCCACATTTAAAAAGACAAGCAAAACCACTATCAGCTTCTTAACTCTAATGTGCTTGTTCTAATTTCGACCCTGCCTACTTAGCGCCACGGACCACGTTACGAACACTGACTGTGTGACTCGGGACGCGTGACACAAGATCAGGGCTCGCGAAAAATTCTTCAGAGGGCTTTTAAGCCAAGCGCACAGAGGCCTAAAAAATGAGGTTTGCACCTTGGGGGCACTGTGCACTTTCATCCACTTGACATTTCATTGTGAGAGGGGTGCACTTTCGGCTCTGTGAGCTTCCCGGTCCGTAGAATTGTGTTTTGTAGCTCACAGCGCACTAGGTTGCTAAATGAAATCTCACCGCTCCCTATCATTTTCTGGATGTGGTGCACTTATTTTTAGAACATCACTGCACCACAACATTTCAGAGGGGCAGTCCTTTTCCCATTGGCCATATCATGAAAACACAGTGAAGAAGACTTGTGGTTAACCTCTCTAAAACCACTGCAGAATGACAGGGCAACTCTGTGCAGGTAATCCCACTGCATGATCCGGAGACCGCAAGCGGCCCAGAGTGTTCGGCGATTTGTATTACATCATTGCTGTTTTGCGAATGTCGGGAGAGAGGGCACTGCTTTCGGCTGTGTTTAAATGGGAATTTCGCTGTGATTCATTCCCCTCAGCGAGTCCCACCCAGTTCCTTTACCGCAGGCCCCCGAGCCTCAGTGTTCGGGCTGCTACATTTTTCCTCTGCGCCTCGTAAAAACCGGTACAAATTTTTTCAGATGGAAACGCCAAGCATTCACAGCCTTTTCACCTGGGAATTTGCTATACCAGGTATACGTCCCTAAGGGCACGTGAGTTCCGTAAATACATGCTTGGATAGGCCAGGACTTCACTGAAGCAGTGATGTATTTAATTGATTTCTTTAAAAGAAAGCATTTTGCTAAAACAATGGACACATTTCTCGTACGAACTCCACAACTGCACCTCTATCTGTAACCACACAAAAATCCAAGGAGAAAACCAATGACATATCCAGTTTGTTATTCCCTCCTTCGTACTGGGGATTGTGAAGTGTTGCTCCATGCCTCTACTGCACTCTCCAGTTTGATTCACATTTTCCAAACCCCCCCTCCCGCCTCCTTCAAGACCAGGCAACACCGAGTCGAGCGCGCGGGGAACATCTGCCCAGCGACGTAGGCCCCCGGAACATCCCGGACCGCCCCTGGAGTTGCAGTTGGGCCCAGCTTTCCCCGAACTGGGAACACCTTTCTGTGACCCTCTCTAAAACAAGCAGCTTCTTCTTCTTCCCACATCTGCATCTGGTTATAAAACAGGGCCTGTTACATCATGACGACACAACAAAAACTTGGTGGCTTTTTGTTTTTGGCTGGCTTCAATTTTTTTTAGTACATACAGAGAGAGATGGAATGTGCATTGTAGTCTGTGCAATGCTCCTAATTAAGTTTGCCTGGGTTTCATTAAAATTGGATTAAACTGTGGTGTCTGGTGATGGAAAAATAGCAGTTAATTTGTCAGCTGTTTTTAAAGGATTTATCCATGAAAGAGTTTTTACCGGACAAAAAGATGGATAATGTCCTTCTGTAAATTCTACAATGAAATAGGTAAATCCAACAGCTGCATATTTATTTTGATCCCTGTTGGAATTTATATTTATAAACCACCTGTTAAAACAGTAATGTCTTTTTTTTATTAGCTTATGAGTACAATATCACGAGACACTACTAAAATAAATTGAGAAAATATGCTCTGACATCAGCTCAATATATACGTACATGGATCCAATAATTTTATTATTATTTGCTTTGTTTTCATCTTTAACAAAACAGAACTGAAAAATCTGAGGTTGTATATGGTACCTGCGATAGCAATGTTTTCAACGACAAGCAGGCCAGACCAATATCTACTTTAAACTACTTTAAAGAAACCATGTAAAGCACCACGGTTACACAGCATAGTTCAGGTTTAGGTTTAGGTACTTTATATAAAGACGCAACACAAACCCTGCACAGTCATTTTTATGGCTTTAAGCTGTTAAAATGCGAGTCTGTTTTATACAAGTTGTACGTGACTTATTTATGTGTATGAGAGCCACCACCACCACCGCTTAGATTCCTGGTGCAGCCAGTGCAGTTTGTTTCACAGTCTGAAATAGCAGTTGGACAAATAATTGGTGAGAGAAATGGGTTTTACACTCCTTTTTTCCTTATAGCGAAAGATGCTTATGCTTTTTATGTATATTATAGCCCTAGAACACCTCACGAGTTATGAAAACATTGTTGCATTCCTTATTTGTGCATGGAGAAAAAAAAAAAAGAACGAAAAAAAAATATATATAAAGGCATTCCAGAAAACAAAACACAAATATAGGGGCTTGGAATGTTAATCAGTCTTTATGAGGATTAAGACGGTAAACTTATAAGATACGCAGAGGGGATTTGTCAGTCTGGAGCAAGGCTAAGATTAACTAAGCAGGGCTAAGACACAAGCATGTCAGCTAAATTATGCCCCTACAGTATATTTGTGAGGAAATACGGTGTAAGTGACAAAAAAAAAAAAAAGACAAAAATGGATGGCGTGGTGTATTAATTCCTGGAGCGAAATGTACACCTGTACTTTCCTTACGGTGACTCACTCGAGACTCCAAGGGCCTGTTACCCTTTGCTGTTCTTGGTTAGAGGTGTTTTTTTAAAAGGTTTTTTTGTACGGATTTCCCACCAATATGCTGCCAACCTTCCCTTGCAACCTCCAGGCCTTCAGGCTCAGCTGGCTACAAAAGGAGACAATAGACAACAGCAGTGAACAATTCCACAACAGAGACTCTTCTGTTGGAACTTATATGAGGCTGAGGAAAAGGTAGGAGGAAGGGAAACGTGGGGATCAAGTTTCTTATGCCCTGACCCAATAATGCATGACCTGCTCAAGGAGATCCTGCTGAAATCCAGCCAATGCAGACTAGGGGGGACAGAACTAGCTGCCTATTCTAAGGCTAGGGATGGAACCCGTGCATTTGGATTATACTGTTCGTTTCTTCATTGTGTCATTTTCTTTCTATCGCTGAAGTAACATTGAAGTAACAAGTGGGATCAGTCAGTAGGGTTTAGTGGGTTGTCAAAGTTTTGATTAAATACTTTCATGTGGATACAATGCTATGCAAGCAAGTATTAACATTCACCGACTGCGGTCCAGTTGGAATTTACACACTTGTGATAGTAGGCCATTGACTCAGGCTTTACGGGTTCTGATCGCCTTTTTAACAGCTGGTTATGTCTCAAAGCCCGAAAATAGATTCACAGAATTGAATGTGCTCATAAACCTCCCACTGCACACACAGTTGCAAAGTTTAAATTGTATGATTTTTTGTACAAGAAAATGTCGATCTTGGGCTTCATCGTCAAGATAATCCATTTTTTTCATCACAAATGAATAACTAGAGCATCTCTGGACAAAAAGGTTTTCAGAGTTTAGCATCATCGTCTTAACAGTTTTCACAGAGGAATGATCCATAGTGAACGATGTAACCGAAATGCTGGTACAATGCAGGTTTTAAGCTCTGCCTATAAAATAAGCAGAGATTAACCAGAGGAATAGCTGTCATGAACAGTGAAGGGGCTGAACTAACGGAATTATAGACATCCTGTCTCCATCACAGACAGAGACAAGAAATCCGTCTTTCACCACATCTATCTAATTTGGGGCTAAACTCATAATAACAATAAAATCAAGTTCGACTAAATGCATTTCAAGCTGGAAGAACAGCTACTGTCAATATTGCCTAAACCAACCCAAGATCCTGAGGGTTTTGAAACGTCCACCTCCTTATATTGCTTCAGTTTTCATCTTAATCTTTACAGGCTCATTCAATCTTTACAATTGTTGTATTCTTAATCAATTTTGTATTCTTATAAACAGGAAATGTTTACTTGTGGAAAGAACCTTGTACAAACGCTTACTTTTTTGGTTACCTCCAGTGTCCTCTAAGGTAAATATCAATTCAAATATTTAATGATATTTAGACAACAAATAAGCCACTGAAAACAATGACTACTTCCATGTCAGATAAAGTTTCTGATATAAAGAACAAGTAGGACAGGCCAAGAGGATTCGAGTCTGTATTAGAGGATTCTGTTGTTAAATACCATCTGCGTTTACTGTGAAGACACTAAAAAGTAGACATAGACTGTTCAAACTAGGTTTTCCAGGAATCCCTATTTTCATTATTTAGCAGAACTACAGATATAATCAAATCAACAATTTACAAATTAAAAATACTCACAGTTGATACAATTGTTCACCCCAACAAGCATGCAACATACTTAAACGAGATACACAAGATTCACAGTTACATCTTTATATTGGAAAATTGGGTCCAGAAAGCTTGGTTGAAAACATGGCTTGATTACTAGTAATCAAAGAGTTCAATTACTGCAGTTAATTTTGGTTTGTTTGGTTTGTTAATTTTATGGTTTGAGTTATGAGGATTTTTTAAAATAATCATGCTGTGACTGGGTGTTTCCTCAACACACAAAATTATATATTCTATGTAAAATTGCCTGAGCAACATTTCTGATACATACATTGGAGTACATTAAATGAAAAGTATAACAATATTTAGAAACTGCAAGTACAAATTCAGAAAAATAATGGTAGCACACATAAATGTACATTTAGGTGCAGTGTGTATATGATGTATGATATAGTCAAATCAACAATTTACAAGTAAAAAATACTCACAGTTGATACAATTGTTGGGTACAGGGGTACGAGGGAAAATGATGGCAACACAATAAACTCACTAAACAGGAAACATGTCGGATACACTGTGGAAACTACCACTGGTGTTGACCTTGTTAAACATTTATAAGAACTGTCTGAGACACTTTATTGGAGGAGGAAAAACACTTTGTAAAAACAAAACAGGGAGGGTAAACTAGCCTCTTGCAAGTAGCACAGCCTGTTGTGTTCATATTTTCCAACTTAGTATAACAACTCCATTGGCATAAAAGCTATAAAAGTACAGGGGGGGGTGGGATGGGGGAGTGCACGAAAAAGTCTCGAAAATTTGCCCTTAGGCAAAACAGAGAAAATATGAAGATTTTTTTCTTTTGAAAGAGGCAGACGCAACAAAATTGTTATTACATTATATACAACACCAATCATCAAAAAAAAATTGTGCCGAGGACTGAAAATGAACAAAATAAGTTATAATGGTATTTCTTGAGATACCAGTGCCATTTTAAACATTAGAAATGACTCCCATTATACCGGGACTTTATTTTGTCCATTATTTTGGGCAAATTGACTTTTTCGTAATAACCTTGGACAGTACAGCTATCTTGATGTAAAACAAACTGCAGGGGTTCCCTTTTGCATAAATCTGATTTTCACATTCATATATTTCCTATATATCTCATATCTGAAAGACATGAAAAACACATTTTCAAAGATGTAATTCGAGTTGTTAGCCATTGTTAGTCGACCGTTTTTTAAGTTTCAAATATTCAGGCTGAGGGGTATATTGAAAGCAACTGTAATCCACTCTTCTAACTGCCTAGCGAACAGCACAGAATCAATCCCGATTGGTGGAGAAGCACATCCCTCCAACAGCCCCGCTAGCCCACAAGAACCTTGAAGTAACCACCTTGAAGAGTTCGCTGGTTGCCAGTAGCCGAGGACATTCCATGCCAACTTGAGCCACTCTACCCTGGGAAACGCTCAGCCAATTGTACGCCTCCTCTCTGTCATCCCGGTAACAGTTGGCAAACAACACGATTCAGATTTTAATCCGTCTTTACCATATGAATCACTTTAGAATTTGATTTACAAATATACGTCATGTTCCAAAAAGATAATAAAAAAATACATATACATTTTCAATCTGAAAGGCTTGTCCAACTTTTGTGGAATAACACCTGTGATCTAAAAAAAAAAAAACCTGTAAAGCTTTGTTTTTCTTTTCGACATCTTTAAGAAACTAAAAGAGGGAAATAAAAGGGGGAAAAGGATGGATGCTTCCAGATGAGCAATCGACATCCGTGTTAAATCAGCTAGAGTGAAATGAAAAAAACTATCCTGACTTCCATGGATTGGGGCTGTATTCATTTAAAGCTTAACTGTGAACCAGATGTCTTCAAAGCCTTATAGGGAGCATGGTCTGTTCTGACTGTCCACAGCGATTGACAGAATCGGTGATGCAGATGGTGTTCTCCAGTCATGAATCTTGCGTATTCTAACCTGATACGTTTATTGACCTAGTGGAAGACCACTTACAGTAATAGATGCTTTGAAAAATAAGTAGCTTTCACAGGCACTAGAAACAAAATCTTTAAAAAAAATTTTTTATTTCTGGCAGTAACTACAGAACTTGGGAATTGTGGCTTTCTGAACCGATGAGAAAAAGTCAGAGATTATTTTAAAATATTGGTATTTAAAAAATTCTGCCATTGAGCTTTCACCTAATAATCAGATATTTACTTTGTCACAAAGCTTTGTTATTACTATTGATATTTAAAATAGATTTTCTTAAATATCTTCTGCCTAATAATCTGAATTTAACTTCGCGCCACAGTTTCTATCTTTTTAACACCAAGGAATTCATCGCCTTCATGCCTTGGCAGTATTTTGCTGAAACGTCTGGCTCTCAAGGAGACTTGCTTGGAGATTAATGGCCGCCAGCGTTGCCCAGTCTTTACAAATCAATGTTTGATGCAACCAGACAGGGTATCGTGAGCAGTCCAGCTTCTTGGCAGTGAATGAGCACGCTTTCCTGTTCTGAGGGACAGCTCCCGACATGCGACTTGACGCCGCGAGACAGAAGAGCAGGCTTTTGCAGGAATCTGACTGTAGGTTACAGTAACAAGAGCTGTTGGGGCAGGGGAGTTTTCGTGTTTGGTAACGGAATTACCAAGTGAAAACTGTGAAATCCCTTTTGGTTTATATACAAAAAAAAGACCATTTTGTGTTCATCAGGGCTAAGACAGATTTTTATAAAGGTCTATCTGAGTAACTTGAGACAGCGGTGTATGCCGTGGATGTCTGCTGCAGACATGAACGTTGGATTCCCTCTGTATTTCCGTTAGGTCCACGGACACGCTCGTTCCCACACGTGGCCTGACCCCAGCTGAGAAGCCCACTGTGCACCCTTGCTGAGCCTCAGAGTGTGTCAGGATCAAAACTCCCCGGGGCTCCTGACTCACTCACTCACTCACTCACTCGGAAAACCCCATCTCTCTGGCTGACCTTCACCATTCAGGGCTTCATCAAGTCATTCCATGAACAATAATGAATGCAGAAATACAATATATCTAAATCCCACAAAGCATGAAGACTGGGCACTAGGCATTTCGAAATTGAATACTTCTAGACTTATAGCCATACGTTTTATATGTAAGCGACCTTATTTTATATAATTAAGGTTATGCCTTATTTGGAGATGCAAAGCAACATGAAGAGTAACCAGTAAATCGCAGTAAAAGACTAATAAAAAATATAAAACAAACCCAAGACTGTTAGTGAATGTCTAACTTGAATGTCTTTACAGTGAAAGGTAAGAGTTATTCCTTTGACAAGTTTTAACATGACTGGATAAAAAGGGAATCATTTGGGTTTAATCACCCCAACAAGCATGCAACATACTTAAACAAGATACACAAGATTCACAGTTACATCTTTATATTGGAAAATTGGTTCCAGAAAGCTTGGTTGAAAACATGGCTTGGTTACTAGTAATCAAAGAGTACAATTACTGCAGTTAATTTTGGGTTGTTTGGTTTGTTAATTTTATGGTTTGAGTTATGAAGATTTTTTTAAATAATCATGCTGTGACTGGGTGTTTTCTCAACACACAAAATTATATATTCTATGTAAAATTGCCTGAGCAACATTTCTGATACATACATTGGAGTACATTAAATGAAAAGTATAATAATATTTAGAAACTGCAAGTAGATATTCAGGCGCAGAAAAATAATGGTAGCACACATAAATGTACATTTAGGTACAGTGTGTTACATCATGATTTTCTGCAGGCCGTGTGTACACACACTACAGCCACTGATGTTTAATGAACCCCTGAGGAAAGGTCAGGATTAGACTGTGTCCGAATCACCAGATGATAAAGCATGAGAAAATCAAATGTGATATCTAAAGGATATTGTTTCCAACCACACAATGATTTAAAAAAAACAACTAAAAAACCCTCAGTACATTAATTCAGCACTTGGGTGTTCTTAAATGACACTTTTGGAAAAAAAATCAGTAACACACAATGGATTATCCTGATTATCCACGGTGACTAGTCAGACTTTTTTTTTACTTTTTACCCTCTTTTACTTTTAAATATTTAAATAAATAATGTATAAATGTGGACAATTTGTATATAAATGTATACATTTAAATAATTGTGGACAAAACAAACGCAGCCTTCAAAAATAACTAAACTACTAAATGCTTAATAAAATATCAACAATAATATAAGTAGAGCAATCACACTGCAAAATACTTCCAATGTAGTCAGTTTTTAAAATTCCTTTGTTCTTTGTTTTGTCTTGCCATTCCTGGCAACTTCAGCATACCTGAGGTCCACAATGGAGACATCAAGCCAAGCTATCTCTTACACAGATTCAAAATTAGGCCTAGAGTTCATTCCTCAGTTCAGTGGGCAATTTATCTTGGTCCCCACTGCAGTTCAACACCCAGAGTTCAAACCAGCGGCATCCATGGGAAACGCACACCCTTTTTTCAGCTGATGCTGAAGCCTAGGCGCCCATTATAGCAGAGAACAATACAGAAGCACCGCAGTTATTACCCAGTCACTACATTTCCCAGAAGAACCTTGTAGCATCCTCGACGCACAAGAATGAGCGCACCAGTGCAGGTTGAGATTGTTACGTCTGTAAAGTATTTGACCCTAACTGTATTTCATACGCAATATGTACTTATAGCTAGACTGAACACATTCTGGGATTGTTAATACTGACAAATCTGACTGCTTCATTAAACAAATAGGTTTAACTGGAACATATCACAATAAGGATAATTAACAATTTCACTCAGCAACATGGTTTGTATCTTACATGGTAATGTTGCAGTCCTCTATTCTTTATTTAGAAATAATATGCTTATAGCCACAAATATTAATCACACAGCATGAGCTAGGAGGACCTTGCTTTCAGTTTACATTTATACTGAAATTCATAGTCTGTTCCTGCGACAAGGGATTATTATAAATACTGTACAAACAATCACATGCATGACGTCTCCTAAAGAACAGGGAATTTGAAATCAAAAACAATAAAGTTTGAATCAATTAATCAGTATCCATCAGTTACATTTCATACATTGGTGCACATTGTCACATGATAAGACTATAATAGCAGTAAGCGTTCTTTTGATTTGGGTGAAATCTTAAAAGGTGCCAATAAAAAAGTTATAATTACTTTTCTGGCATTCTATAAAATGGTAATATTATTGATATTGTTCAAATGATAAATACATAAATGTATTTTTGGGATGTTGTTTTAAAAAGCTTATATTTCCGAATGACAATTAACAAGTCTTTGCTGGTTCTCTGCCAAATTCAATTATTTCAACCAGTAAGACTCATCTGTTCGTGCAAATAATCATGAAATATATTTTTAATTTTGTCACACCTATAGATATCTAGAAATGTACTTGGGTGGATTTCATTAGCCGTTGATGATAATTGTACCCAATTCCATAAAACATGCACAGAATTACTTATTCATAGTTATTTTTGCACTACAAAGTAATCCCTGATGTATCTGCTATGACATAACTGAAATGCCCTGTGTTAAAGTTAAAAGATTTAAATTACTTGATCATAGCAGAAATCACCTGACTGAGAATCCCTTTATAAGCACTACTGTAAAGTATGGACACATCACTTTGATTGCTGACAAATTGTTTCTCTGGCCTAGATGCATCATGTTGATGACACACAGTGTACAATCCAGCAAATCTCTTCATGTAGTAACATGCACACGATCCTCAGTGAACAGTAGACATCTATACACATACTTGCAAATTGGATAAGAAATCCGGCTGAATACGTTAAATACATGGTGAAAGTTTTGTTTTGTGAAACGGGTGCACAGCACGGGTGCATTGAAGACAGTATGGTTCCCCCCATAGTTTCACGTAACAGCCACTAGCGTTGATCCTCTGTACACCACGAAGCTAAAGCGGTCTTGTTAAAACAGGCACAAGACAAAGGAAATAGGAATGATGGGTTTGAAATGTAATATCAGTGCAGTGGTAATACAAAAACGTGTGGAAGTGTACTGGGGAAAGAGTACTTTTTTTTTTGTTTAAGCAAAACATCTGCTTAAATTAGCATATTTTATACTAGGCAATTATCCAAGAATAATTCTCACTGAAAAAGAGATTCATTTAGAAAGTGTGTTTATTTGGTAGTATTTCTTCAAAACAAAAAAAACCCATCAAAACTAATAAATAGCATTTTTTAAGCCAGAGTTGGATTACTAATGTTTCAATGTTCATTAGTGTTTTCAGAATCGTAAAAAAAATTCAATAATGAATATTTCAAGGCTGTATAAAACTACATCATTGTCTCCAGCAATTGGGCCAAACCACTTCCTTTTTCAGAATTAGCAAATCCAGTAACTTACTTCATAGGTTTGAATAGGGCTTGTCCATAATTCTGGAAAGTCATGATCAGCTTCAGTTGGGTTCCCCCAGACTTCATGGCTGTTGAAAATAAGGAAAACCCAACATTATTGATTTGCTTTATTCAATTGCTGATATTCATAACCAGTGAGAGGGACCCATTTACGTGACCAGATAGTTATGGAAGCATCCTCAATTAAGGACATTGCTCAAAAATAAAGCAATAGTCTTCCCACTGGGACTTGAACCAGCTGCATCCTGGTCACCAGTCCTTAACCACTGTATCTCCATACGTGTGATTTATAACAAACGTTAAAGACAAATAGGAGCAACAACAGAAAGTTGAACAGATCTCATTAAATCAACTTTTTTCCAGCAGTCCCAATTGAATGCCCCTTATCAAGATGTGAGAGACATCTGAAATTTCTGTATTCTACAAATATCTTTTGTCTATTATTTTACTGGTGAGTTAGCTATGCCACGTTGCTGAAGCTCCAACATGACCATATGGGGCAGTGTCACTACTACTATAGGTGAGAAATTGTAATAATTAGTAAAGATCATTGATTAAAATCCCACATAAGGACTATCTTTTTAAATTTAGTATAACAAGCAGCAACACCATATTCCATACAATTAAATGTATTAATTACAATTAATTAAAAAACTGGCTTTGTAAAAAGATGTATGTGACATGCTCATCGCGGCCCAGAAGTACAGACGGCCTCTGGGGAAAAACTAATCAGCAAAGACTTCATTTACACACCTGAGTGTGGTTTGGGTAATGAATACAGTGCTATTTTGTCGGTTTTTAAGCTGAAGTCAGTATTTTGGGTTTTCTCCAAATGGGTGTTTTTCCTTTGAGATTTATTCTATCCTTTTATTATTTTGTAAAAATAAAAATAAAAGCTGTAAACCGTCTCTCTGTGTCTGACCACTCCTGGAACGGGTCTCGTCCTGAAGTGCTGCAATGCATTTTGCCATCCTACAAATCATAATTGAATAGGAAGTTCTTAGGTAATATTCTTGGCCAGTATTCAAACGTGCCAAAAATATTCATACACTGGCATAGCATAGGTGAAGTCCGGTGCTTGTTAAACCTGCTTTTAGTCCAAGACTTCCCCTTCAGCCTCTCAAAATGTACTACACGGGACAAAGATGAAACAGATGAGTGGGCAGGAATATGTATTAATGCATTTAATATCAAGAGTGGGTCCTCTCCCTCAAGCACACTTAGTTAATTTAAATTCATTCAAGCTCAAATCTTTGGACCTGTGCTAAATTTCACAGCGAAAATCCACACAAAATGTATTTGCATATTTATTTTAATTATTTTTACATATTAAGGGTGACAAACCTAGCAAAAAGATGTCAATGCATTTATCTTTTCACATGATACCTTTTTTCTGCCTGGGGGCTACTGGTGGTGAAAAAATTCCAAAATACCAAGGAAGTGCATCCAGTGCTAAGTAATCCTAACTAATCCAATTATAATTGTCCATTGGTGGGCCAGTAATGTAAGAATGAAAATATGGGTCTAGGAATTCCATCGTCAAACCTAATTCGTTAACAGCACTTATATTGAGACAATAATAGAAATTACATTTTTTAATGTTTGAAAATCAAATATTATGCCACCAATAGTGTTGTATTCATCACGTATACATTCTAGCTAGCCATATAAAAGCCGTTCTCCTTGTTCCTTAGAATTGAGGTTTATAGCAGCTCTATTTAATGACACTACTTCAGTCTACTTTATATTTTTTTGCGTAATTTGGTCCCAGGCAATGTCTTGGACAACAAAAGGGATTGTATACTGTTTAAGAGGCAGGTTATAAAGGTATTAATATTAATTCTGTAAGCATCTGGCTTCAAAAGTAGATTGTACAATTGTAAACTATGTATATCGCTCTGGATCAGTGAGTCTAATAAGCAAATTAATAATTTATCACTGAACTACAGACATTTGAAAAATGCCTACTGTACATAAATGTCAAACTGTACATAATGAGACATTTCCATCAATCAGTGAATGAATAAAGCTATGCAATAGAACTCAAATCAAAATATCTTCCCTTAATACCAGTTGTAATAAAATGCATGTTTATGAACGCAAAAAAATGTCATTTGATATTGTGAAAGCAATCAATCTGCAATGACCTGGAAATTATTTTTGAGGATCTCAAGTAACTTAATAACAAATTGAAATTCACAAAACAAATGAACTTGAAAGCTGATTACACATGGTTTCTGGTCGGGTCAGATTTCAGATGTTTGATTAAGAAGGTGGGTGGAGGTGAAGGACAGCATGTATTGCATGTTTTCGCAGAACGTTCTTAATCGGAACAACTAAGACACAGGTTAACGTAATAACATTGCGGTAATGATAAAGAATACTGGTTAATTCTGTTTTTATTAATTACATTTCCCTTACGAGTTAAATCATTCTTAATTTAGCAATATTTTCCAGTTTAAACCCATTGCCTTCCAAAAGATATTGCCTTAAAAACCCCTCTTCACAACATCATATTAACACGTTATATACAACGAGTGTCACAGACAACAGCCTGAAATCCTGAGGTTACCAATGAACCGAAATACGCTTTTTTCCGTATTCCCGAAATCTCGAAATCCCAAAAACCAGAAAAACTGGTAGCATGAAGTACTAATATAAAATACAGATGTGTGACACATGAGTCAAATCCTTAGTATCTTTCCCACTCTTTTTCTGAACCACATTGCTCTCTGTGTGTATTGACGTAATTAAGTTACCACAATGAGGCAGGCTTTCCTTCCTACACATGCCGTTTAACCTTACAGCCCACACTGCCGACCAGGGCACTGAGGTCTACGTGAGGGCTAGATACTTTTTTATGTGTTTTGGATGTGCAAGAGATTTGTGTAAATATTTATTCAACTAAACCTTCTTTAAGTTTTATCAAGGTATCTAAACATTTTTTCTACCTTAATATTATTGTGTATTTAATTTGCCATTCTATGTAACTGGAAAAGAGAGTCTTATCCATGTGTCCAAACCACAAAAATACAATCAACAAACCAAATGTATTCTAAAGATTAATAATTGTAAGTAACTGTAATTAAAAAACCAGCTGCTCTCGGTTGCAACATTCACAACTAAGTTACAAACTGCCTCTGAAAGCGATGTCCGCACAACAACTCTTTGGCGGGAGCTTCATGAAACAGGTTTTCATGGCCGGGCAGCTGCACACAAGTCTAAGATCTCCATGCGCAATGCGGTGGCAAGAGTGGTGAAAAGCTCTCCACCATTGGACTCTGGAGCAGTGGAAACACATTCTCTGGAGTGATAAATCACGCTTCACCACCTGGCAGTCCAATGGACGAATCTGGGTTTGGTGGATGCCAAATGAATGCAGAGTGCCAACTGTTAAGTTTGGTGAAGGAGGAAAAAAAAATGTTCTGGGCTGCTTTTCATGGTTTGGGCCTCCCTTAGTGAAGGGAAATCTTAGTGCTAAAGCCTACAATGATATTCTAGACGGTTCTGAGCTCCCAATCTTTGTGGCAATCTCTGTTCCACCATGAAGATGCCGCCATGCACAAAACGAGGTCCATACAGAAATGGTTTGTCAAGATCACTGTAGAAGAACTGCACAGAGCCCTGACTTCATACTTTTTGCCATATAGTACATACACACACATACACACACACACATACATATATATATATATATATATATATACATATATGTGTGTGTGTACCGGGTATATACTCATCAACTAACATTATCATAGTCAAATTGACATATAAGCAGCAAGGTGAGTTATTTTTGTGTATTTAAATTTCATGACTCACAGGCTTACCCTCTAATTATCATAGGTAGTTACAGAATGTTTGTGCTTACTTTCATGGGTGCATGTGCCATTTTCCAAAGACATTCATTATAAACCCCACCAAGTACCTTATATAAACCAGCAACAGAGCTATACTGTACTCCTTTGCACTGACAGTCCCCTTTGTGTAAAGGCTGTGGGTCATGCTGAGGCAGATATTTTGCATTTTGCATCAAACATCTTAAACTAACGTTGTAAACCAGATGAGATACAGACTTAAAACGTCATACATAAACGTTAACTGCTCTATATTCCATGTGATTATTTGAGGCAATTATCAAGATGACAGAAAAAAACAAAACAACAGAAGCTCCATCCGTAAATCTGCGCTAGGCTGTGGTGCCAGTCGCAATTAATGTAGCAGTCATAAATAATATTTTTAGGCAGCCATTATGTGGGATATTTCAAAGTCTGACACCCAATACCATAAATATTATCAATCTTACATATATTTAGCACATTATGCCTCCCCCATGCAAGTTGTAAAATTTTAAATCTGGGATGATGGCTTTGTTGCTGTTTGTGTGAAACAAAGATATTTAAGCATGAACTGTGGTGACGCCACTTAATTAAAACATGCTCTCAAAAATTGTCTGTAGTGAATCTCCAAGAAACATTGCTGCATGTGAAATGTATAAAGACGCAACATTTTAAACTGTGTCGATTGCCATTTTAGTTACTCTATGACCGACTCAAGAATCTAATAAATCAGCAACAATGGCAGCAACTGCTATCCAAATTTGAGATATAATTACAAACTGAAACAATGTATGGGGTCACATTGTAGTTTTTTATTCATTAATATATAATGTATATCTTTTTAAATTTTATCTCAGTGGGAAAAACACTCGCCCAAGCTGAGCCCTATGAACTGAAATTCACAGGTTTGAATCCAGCCCCATGGCATTTGCAGATTGTGACCGGGAAAGCTCAGGATGGGGTGGTTAGAAATCGGCAGGACTACTCTCTGCTTTTTGCTACCCAGTGTCTCATTTCAGCTTCCCAGGTGCCCGCAGGCTGACAGTGCCCTTAAAAGGAACATGCCTCTCCTCCAATCAGCGCTGAACCTCTTGTATGGGCTGTGTAGCCTGCAGAGTGTAAAAAGATGTGTGGCTCAAAGGCGACTAGATTGTAAGTGACTAGTCGCACTTCCTCAATCTCCCTGTGTGTGGTGGAAGGATTTTGTGGCGATGAGCTGAGATTGCACCTCCAAATTGGAGCGAAAACACTAAAATAACTGCTAATTGCAAATTTAAATCAAACAAATAAATAAAATAGGGGTTAACACAATATTATTTACCCCTAAAATTAAAGTTGCCAAAACCTTTATTGCTAATAAACATTTATTTGCTTTTTAAAACATCAGAGTGAGAGCAATAATTAAAGTGCAAATTACAACAGATGCAATTTGAAAGATAAATGGGTTTGCTCTGTCGGGATCAATGTCACATGAGTTATTGATCGAGAAGGTAGGGCAAAAGTCAGCACAGCCAGATTGCCTAACACAGCCATTCCCTAGCGACCACTTTAAATATTTATCTAATCATTTTTTTTGTGCAAGCTTGAGATCCATCCAAGTCTAAAAGTAGCCATGGTTGGAAGGGCTCCAGAATCTGCATGCACATTTTACCTTTCTAGTTCTTGTTCATTTTGTTCAAGGGCTTGAAAAATCTCTTCCAAAGATTATGGGAAGAGATTTGGACAGGGGCCAGTTGAATTATCTGGGAATTAGGATTCCACTTGTCTTTCTGACAAAATTGCTACAAACAAAATGACTTGCACTGACTGGTGGGCTTACAATATTTAGTGTTATAACAAAGCTCCAACAAACAAAGAAATTACCAATTTTCGTCTATGAATGTGTTAACGCTGCCCCAGGCTTTTCTACCGGGTGTCCAAAAGATGTCGGTTTCAAAGATTCCTCTGTTTTCAATGTAAATTAAAACAACAAAAAAAAACTGTCAAGCATCACTGGGCCAGCTGACACAGAATCAGCTGTTGGGGACATAAAAACAGAAACAGCAGCTACTACATCAATTGCAGAAATGTGAAAACATATCCTTCACACCTAGAAAGGTCCTTAATGTAACTTTAAAGATTCACCACATTTTGAATAGCTTTGTTCTGCAGACATTCAAGACAGAATTTCTGCTATCTGTGGAACTGGCTGTGTACCCATCTCTACCATCCGTGATAGAGCTGGTCTAATTATCCTGCTTGGAATCGAAAACAAATATGACTTAATCTTATCATAATCTCTGTCATTTATTCTGTTGTGGAAATGTCAGAACCTTTTCCTGGGTTCCTTCTTGTCTAAAAAAGAATCCTAGAATAACTGGGCAAGTAACAAGTGTGCTATGGTAATAAATACCTAAAAATAATTCTTATAGGTTTAAAAATTTAAATTTAAATTAAAGTGTTAATAAAACTTGACCCAACCCGTCCCCCATGGACTTACCAACACTGGTGATTCTTTGAGAAACAAGGTCCTTGAGCAGTGCATCCATGACAGGGCTGTGCCTGGGGTAGAGTTCGTACCGGTTTATCCCAATGTGGAGTCTGAGCCAGTTTGGGTAAGAGTCTGTAGAGGACTCCCCAGTGGGATTGTACTCCTCCCTGTCCTCGTCATTGTGCCTGAAATCAACAGGAAGAAATAGAAAACTTAATGCAGTTAAAACACAGGCAACGTATTATAAAGTCTCTATTGACATATTCCGGTGAGAAATGTTAATGTTGTTCATGTTGTTCATCTCAGACATAGGGATTCCAAAAACCCTGGGAAGGCAGCAGAGCACTTCACTTGCTTGGCCTCAAATTCCACATAGAGATGGTGTACTCCTAAACACGAGTCTGAAATCATCTGGTCATCATACAAAGGACCCATTTTAATTTAACATGCCAAGATTGCAAATTTCTCTGACTACAAAAGTCAGCAAGGTAACCTATTCAATAAATTGTGTGCTTGCAGGATTGAGCAACATATTGTTACGCTGCCTTTAACCGTTTAGTCATCACTTCCTATATAGAAGCAAAACTGCATATAAATTCAAAAAAGTAATCTGTACAAAGGTATAATATTAAAACAAGTTTTATATGTTAATAAAGTTGAGATTCAGTCAAATGAGCAGAAAACCAAAAATAGCCCAAGTTTTGCTTAACAAACTCAGCAGCCTTTTTGAAGGCCTTTTCTTAGCTTTGGTGAAATTATTCTCTTAATTAAATACAAGGTGTATCTATAAATGGTCATAGGTGCTGATTTACAATGGCATTTCAAAATCGTTATGTTTAAATGTAACATATATTTTTGATTGGTAATGCAACTTTTGCAGTTAACAGCCAAATAAAAAAAAAGAAAATAAATAAAATAAAGTATGCGGCGAGATATTACTGAGCGGCTTTTACCTTATAAATGATAGCAAAGGAATTTCTCACTTGAAACATATATGCCCGTAATTGTCACAGCAACAGTCAAAAACAGTTGATAATTAGTTTTGACTCACAATATCAGCAACAATTCCTTTAAGTTTAATATGCATTATTATGAGTAAACATATTCGTATACGCTTTTAGTCTTCGTTATTTATTTTAGTCTGATATTATTTTAGCAAGTAGGTGGAACCAATAAATACTCTATTGAGTTTATAAAGATTAACTTCGAGCTAATTTAAAAAAGCTCAATAAAAAAAAAAAAAACGTACGAACAATCTTACCATTCCTGATTTTCGGCAATTTTTGGGTTGAATCTAATGTCCGTATTGACGTTAAACAGGTTGTCTTCCTCGGTAAGTACGGGCAGGGGTATCTTGTATAAAGGTTGTTCAAAGAGAGACGATAACTTAGAGAAACCTTTGACAGACAGACTCCGAATTTTCGTGTCCTGAATGAAGGGCTTCTTGTTCTCTCCGTTCTGTGCGTACTGTTCCAATCGTTTAAACGTCTCTGTTTTGTCCCCAGGCCCCGTGATCTTTTCCAGTGAATGCGAGGTAAGATTGGAACTTGGCTCGTTGCTAAAATCTTGAAGGATTCTCAAAGTATGCTTATTAGGCCAACCAGATTCTGCTCCCGACCTGGGTCGCTGCTTACTCCAACTCTGTGGCTCTTCACTCGGTCTGTGAGAGCACGAGCAAGCGCTGTTGCCGGTGTTTGGTCCAGCTGATCGTCTCTCCAACTTGGGTAACAAGTCTATCATAATGTGCATGGTGCACGCAATCAGAAACACCATGAGAATTAAAACTCGGAATTTTCGGAAGAGTATCATCTTCATAGTTCCCACATTGATTAAATTTAAATATTTATTTAAGATGATTACAATATAAACAAAGAAGCTCACTACATCGCCAACAGTATTTATTAAGACAGTTGCAAATTTTATTAAATGCGCGTTAAACCATTTTTCATCTTCATTTGCCGATTTCAACAACGGTATCAGTGTTCCGACCACGGATAATCCTTATGTTCAGAAGTCCATGAAAAGCAATGAGCACTGTTTTTTTCCGTTTGAAAATTCAGAAGTACGTAATTTTACAAATGTGACCAGGTATGATAGTAGCTAAAATGGCAATAGAGGAGCTTCGTCAAAATTGTTGTTCTACTGTAACTAGTCTAAGACGTTTTCCTTATTCCACGTTTCATTAAACGTACCGGGAAAAATGAAAACGAAAAACACCGGTGATGAAACTAGTTCCAATCGTCAACGAAAATTATCCGTAAAAGGTGCACGCGAGGTCTCGATAGCAGCGTTTCATCTTCAGGAACTGTGTACTGCAGTGCTGGCGCACATCATCTAAGCACAGAAAAGGCATTTGTCCAACACGTCCTTACAAAGAAATTAAATGGACAGAAAACACTGCCGTACTCTTCATATCTGCAAAAAAATTAGTGTAAATGCGACGTGGTCATCGTTTTGTGAAAAGTGATTAGTAAAACTCTTGTGGCAAAGCACCGAAAACAGAATGCACGCATATCATAAGAGGGTGCGTTTAAGAAGAAAAAAATCTGAGCGAGCTGCTTAAGTAGACAAAACGGTCTATCCTTTCTACACAACAAACCGAGGAGCGTAACTAAATGTGTTTGTTACTCTGCAGTACCCACAGTATATTAAAGAAAGCCTTAAAACAATAAAAGCGGGTAAAGGTGAGAGATGTTTTAGCAGGTGCAGATATTTTAGGTTTCGCCCCTAAACCGAGCTTCTTAATGCAGGCTAGCCGAAGCACTGCTCTTGCTGTTTAAGGCTTGGTGGGTGTGTTAAATATTATGATCAAGCCCTTCTAAATCCAGCCTTGCTGAACGTCACAGGGACGAGATTGGCTGAGCCCCGTACACCGGCTGCGACAGCAACATGAAAAGGCAGTTACAAATTCAGACTGTAAAACTGTTTTTTTTCGACTCCTGAAATTATTTCCTCTGCAGCTCATCCCAGTGCAGGAAGAGGGCGTCTTCTTCCAAATATAATGGGAAATGGGGGTGAAAAATAAAGCGCAACACATGCTTCATCTTATGAATATCGTATATAGGGTAATATTAATGGGCAGATAGAAATACAAGACATTTTGATTATCCGTGGGCTTATCATACGGCCCGTTGCAAGTGTCTCAACATATTCAAGATCCTAAAGGAGGTATGTGATTGTTTGGCATAGATAGTTTGGAATGCCTGGGGTTCAAGCCTCATGCACCCATTTTTACTACACTGATTCCAGTGTGACAACATGTGACAGCTAACCACAAAAAACCATGAGACAAACTGCTCAAACCACACTTTATTGTATTTTTTTTGCTAACCACTTAAAATGACATTGGATAGACTTCCAGTTAAGAAATCAAAAGGTATCCGAATCCTTCTTCCATTCCATAAAATTAATTAGTATTTCTTTTATTTTATTTTAAAATAGTAATATTTCTATGTTACCCCAATGTATCTTTAATGCATAAACAGTAGTTTTTTGATGGCGAGAAGTTTTAAGTGTTCAAAGTGTCCCCACCTTCAGTAAAATATACAAAATGGTTGAACTAAGATGTGTGGTTGAACTAAGACGATGATGTGTGTCAGTGGCCTCTAGTTTGTTTGTTATGAGCTACCTACCCAACTGTCAACCAGTCCCGGTCTCCCCTTCCTCACAATATAACATATTTTAACAAATGAATAACACATACAGCTTTAATTTGCATTGTTTGTATACGTTGACTTTTAATATGTATAATTAATACACGTTTTACTCATTCATGATTTCAAAAGAAAATAACTGGTGACACCTTAGTTTGAATACATTAAATGGCACACAGTTTATAGGGATTCAACGCAGGCTAAATCCAAAGCAAACCTGTTTTAAAAGTATTTTTTTTACTTTCATGAGTCACAATCGGTTTTAGAGGAGTCATCTTAACATACGTTACAATAATTCATACATTAATGTTCAATTGTTGATTCTAAAAGAATATATTAAAATATAAGGCTAGGTATGTTTTTTTCTATGCTTATAATTTAAAAGAAATGAGAGACTGACATTCCAAACCACACTGCATGACTTGTAATTTTGCAGTCTGTAATATTAGCTTTTGCGGTTCAATTATAGGATTTAGCAGGTTGTTAAATACCAGGCTGCTGATCACTATAACTATGTTAGTAAAGGGTACACTTAGTTTTCTTAAAAGACAAAGGAAGTATCAACTTTCTTTAATTCCTTCCTATACTGTAAATCGATCGTGGCTTTAGCTCCTTTTCCCCGAGGCAAACAAATGTTATCACGATCTATCCTACCACTTGCTGTCATGAAATAGAAACGCATTTAAGCCTTTACGAGACAAGTTGAATACATGACGTAATTCATATTGAAGGATCATTGAAAACCTCAGATCCTAAAAAAGTCAACTTTTCAGGAGCAACTAAACTAAAAAAACAATGTACATGAAAGTTTAAGCAACATGGTAAGCTGATATGCTGAACATGCGGCTTCACAGACAGGCGAAATCAAGAGAAATGTACATTTTTATTAAGTGAATCTCTAAAAAAGATTGGTGCGAACGCCTACTTATTTAGTGCAGTTTCATCTTTGAAAGATATTTGAATGCAATATCAATGCAATTGTTGGTAGTCTAAATTATTTCTTTCGCAACTATGCGATGAAATAAATCAATCGAATGAGCTTATTTATTAATTGATTTTGACTTCCACCTCACTATGACTGAAGGTAATTAATAGATAAAACTGAAGTAGCCTTCAGTACCTTACAGTAGCTACATGGGGAAAAATAAAATATTATAAATAGATACCCACTAAAAGAGTGACACTAATAGAAAATATTTTAAAATATTAAACTAATGTAATATTTGATTGCCAAAAGCCAACAACAAAATCAAAACCAAAAATATGTCATCTTATAAGAAGTACATGTTAAACTGATAAATTGTGAGTCTCTGATTTAAGTCTCTAATTTAAATTAGCAGTATTCAGAATTTAAAAGAAGTCATCTCAAGAGGCTACTCTGTAGAACTGGTGGAAAAAAAATTTGATTTAGAGTATAATTTTAGAGTATAAGTCACAAGGTTTAGCTTTAAACAAATCATGCTCATATGCCAGAGAGAGAACTGTTTACAAAAGTCTTAAATATGTAGCCATTTGAATTAGACCATTTCAACATTTGTTTTCGGCTTTCTTTTCAAAATTTTATTGAGTGAACAACTAGTATAAAATGATTATTTACTATCCACGACCTTCTATAAATAAGGATACAAAATGTCCTCAAACAAGAATTTGTACCAGTAGTTTGAAGTGGTAAACACCTTTGAAAAGGTTTTTTTTTTTTTTTTTTTTTAACTAACCTGGTGATTCTGAATTATCCTTCTGTATGCACTATTACTTAATTATTCAGAAGTTAATAAAGTCTTGTACAGCAGTCGGATCAGAATGTACCCTTTTGAGCTTACCGTGTTGCTCAGTCGGTAAAGTTGGATGCTTGAGCCCTATGAGCTAGTGTTCGCCAGTTTGAATCCAGCTCATGTCATTTGCCAATTGAGACCGGCAGAGCAGAGAGGCAGTGTTGGTGTTGGCAGAGCGCTGTCTGGGCTGCTGTGGGGTTCCTTTGGATCGTTGCAAACAAGTGTCCCCGAGCTCCTGCAGACTTGCATTGCCATCCAGAGGTAGTCCAGACGAATGTTAAAATTGGGCAGCCCCAAGAATTGATCTGACCTAGCCTTTAAAAGACTAATCAAAGTATTTTCTCAACTTCCCCATGTGAGGCGGTGGAATTCATGGAGATGAGCCGAGATGTGTTGGCACAAGTGACAATTCCAAATTCAAAGGGCGGAAAACACTTAGACGAAACCAACCACAAAAAAATTATTGCCAATTCCAGAAAATTATGCTCTTTTCCCCTCCCACATCTGATGATGTCTGTCCATATTCCATTTTTCCCTCTTTCTCTCCATGTCAATCAGAAGACTGTTCTGGGTTTGTTTATTTCAGTGAAACTACAGAGTTGGTGTTTCCTGCCTTCTGTGTTTGACAACAAATAAAAACGGGGGTGCAATTCCTGGTTGTTAATTGTGCCAGTAACTGCTTATGGAAGAAAAATAAGGGTTTGAAGAATCTCATTACTTCAGAGATTTTTTAGAAAAGAAAAGTATCAAAAAGTAAAATGTAAACCACTTCTGCCATTGTTGTTGTGTAATGTATTTTAAACTTCTGTAAATGCAGAGTGTGATCTGCAGTATTAGTGGGTTAAGCAGGCGAGATTTTGTCAGCCCACTGATGTGTTAGGTCCAGCTACTGTGAATCCATCTGCTACTGATCAGCGAGGATGTGGATTTCACACAACAAACAGACTCTAATCACATTGTGCACCTAGAACGTCAACATTGAGATGGCTGGCTCTCAGAAATGTGAGCAAAATACACAATGCCTCAAAAACACACTTTGGTCATATTCATATGGGGAAAATAAATATAACAATACTATAACAGTTGCGTTTCTAGCATTTCCGAGCTATATGCTTAAACAACTAAATCTTCTACAACCCTTACCAGCAAAAGAGGTTGCTTGCCTAGAGATTTGGTTCTGGAGCAAACTCAGCAAATAAGAGTACGTTACAGAAATTGTATAAGTTTGTTTTGGAGTACATGTTAGACAACATTTGTAAATATACATCTTGACTTGAGTTTCCCTTCTTAATAAACCCATTGTCTTAACTTTTTCGTTATTTTAAAGTATTTTGGGGTGCAGGTCTTTATGGTAAAGTTAATCAAGAAAATGCTGAAATTTGAGTCCCATTTAGTAGTTAAAAAAAAAAATAAAAAAAAATAAAACAAAAATTATATATATATATATATATAGCATATATAAAAATTATATATACATTGCAATTTATTGTTATTGGTGTCCAACATTGGTTTTTTAAATGAGGAATGAATAATTCATTTGAAACAATGAGAAGAATTAATGACGAATGTCAGTAATGAATTTCTGGCAAACCAATGTGGTATACCTTGTATCTTAAGGAATATTTTGTCTGCACTGGGATCACAGGTAATGGCACATTGTTTAGAGGTAAGGGTATAGCTCTGTAAATACCCTCTTTAACTCTGCACTGACTTGCTGGACAATGATGCTTCCGTGTTCAGGGCCCTCTTTCTCTTGGGGAAAAAAGACTAATTAAAAGGTGCAGTTTGAGCAGGGGAAGAGCAAAGGGAATACTTTGGTATTTGATGACAGTGACACTCTTCAGTGATTTTATGGATACAATGTATTGCTTGTAGGAATCCTTCCTTCTCTGTCAGCCACAATGAACACTTCCAGCTAAACTTTCAGCTTTGGTTGGTATGTGCAAACTGGCCTTCATCAGGTAACAACCTCAATGTTTATTAGGCAGTGCAGTGCAACTGAACTAAGGGACATTGTGCAAATTTAACAGACAACTTAGTTTGCTTACTTAAAAGAGATGCGGAAACAAGCTGTTGACATTCCGTATTTTTATATGCCCATATATTAAATAAACGTATCTTCTACTTATTTAATGATTATATGTACATAGTTGAACAAAAACAATATCAGATCCACAGATAATAAATATTTCCAAAAAACTGTACATGAGCAAATATATATTTTTGTACGGAATCTGTCATCTGTCAGTTATCACTAGGGATAAACCATTTGAAAGTCATCTTATTCAGTCGAATGGAGGTAGTGGTCAGGAATGGATGGTCAGAAATGGATGGGAGAAGGGTATTTATTATTTATATGAGCCATGTGTGCATTTACTGTGTAGGAGAGTCTGAGGCATTCACTACAATGATGTTGGCTGGATGTATTTTGAGGGTAGTGAAAAAATTGTTAAATAACAAACAGAAAAGCAAGATCTTAAGGGCCCTTAAGTATTCACATGCTTTTTCCAGCTTGCATATTAGACTGGAAAAAAAATATCCTTGCATTGCATCTACATCATGGATATTTGCCTCCGCAGAATGTGGCATTCGATAAACTGAAAGGTCTAACACATTTCCAATCCTTCACAAAGTGTATGGGATTTCTACAGCAAGGTCAGAGAGCAATATTAACCTTACACCCTGTCTGCAAAATTAGGTGACAAATATGATTGAATATAACATCCATGCAATAAAATCCATTTAAATCCCAGTACTCACCTGCATCAGATATTAATGCGAGATAAAGGGGAATTACTGACAGCGGTGCCCTCTGTTGATCCCAACCATACATTTGATGTAATATCACTGGTTCTATGCCTCCCACACCTCTTAGGAGGTGCCTATCTTGGCAAATGATAACATCTACTCTCGTGAAATGGAAATGGTAATTTAATAAAGTTTCAACATTTTATGCACTGTATGCAAAGTACTCCCACAAAAGTACCTTCACTAGAGCATTTGTTTGTTTAAATAAGAAGCCTTTTCTATTACATGAGAGTAGATGTTAACACTCGCAAAGTTAGGCACCTCCTGGGACATTACACTAACCTGATGTGAATCACCTGTGTCTCTGCCAATTTGCAGTTCCTCCATATGATGATGCAGATGTCTTCCTGTCTGGTGTTGATTGTTGAAGCGTAATGCTGGCTCCGAGGACCTTGCACATCAGCTCACCAACGTCTGGATTGGTACCTAAGTAGGGTACATCTCTGGAGTTTTCAAGTGGGCACCTTCCTTTCCCTGTGTTTCGTCAACTAGCTTATAACACCTAAAGAGGGCTCGATGGTGATTCTGGCATGCTAGCATCACCCCCCTCCGTCTCCCACTCAACTCAGCCCAGCTTACTTATCCGTACGTTTCTTTCCTTCTGTTGTGCCTGAGATCCCCAGCCAGAACCTTTCTGTCTCAACCACATCCATTTGCTTCTCTTCTCTGCTGCTTCAGATAAGCCCTTCACTGTGAGACACATCTCTTGGCCACTGAATCCAACATCTGTGAGAAACCGGGTTGCAGAGTGTGCGACAAATCCTCGACAACCTTCCTCCACTGGGTAAAACCAGCCTCCCCATCCTCGCTGTTCTGCATCTAGCTGCTAATTTGGTGGCTATTCATCTCAAAGAGCTCTTCTGGTCGAAGAGCAACGGTATGAAAAAGCACATATTTCATGATGCGTGAATTAGTCCTGAGAGTGGTGGAAACAACTGTTAAATGTGGGTCATTTGCTTCGTGTACCATCAAAAAAGGACTGTAACTTCAAAGGACTGGATACATAGATTAACGGACACAATCCCCTGAAGGGAACACACACTTCAGTCTAAACAAACTACATTTCCGGCACCAAAAGTGTATAAATGTAACCTGCTCATAAACCTTTTACATGGGATCTGTCCTTCACTAACTATTTTGCTTAAGGATACCAACTGATCTCACTGCCTCTGTCAGTTCGTTCCATTACAGTTGATGAGTAGCAATAAGTCTTCAGATCCATTGTAAGATGCGAAAATAGACCATTTCAACATCAGTGGCCAGTCTAAGGCTTTTGTTCTTAATATATACATGATTAAATGAAAAAATTGAAATAAAAACGTATTGGAACGAAAACAACCATGGAATTAGCCTGCTACAGTAATTATAGTATGAATTATAACACTTTGGAGTTATCTTCATTAAAATATTAATCTCAGTATAAAAACTTAATAGCTTTGGGAGGGATGTCCTTCGTGGTCAAGACGGGAGGCCTAGGTTCACCAGTCACAGGTCCCCAGGACCTCTTGATTTAGAGAAGCCATGTAGGTTTTTACAACTCAAAATTATTATGATGATGAATTAAACAAATATTCAGTGTGTCCAAATTAAAGCCCTAGCAAAGCTTTATGATCCTCATAATTTAAAGAATAATTAAAATATGAAATAAAAAGTTAAATAAAATGCTCAGATTGCTATAAGGCATTCAAGGAAGGCAAAACCATTCTTCATTTTGTGCAGAGTCCAGTTTTGAGGAGCATAACATCTGGCTTGGCACCAAGAAGAGGCATAAAAACTAGACAGATGTGATGATGGCTATTTGGCTGTACCCACCAGTGGGAAAGCTCAGTGGTGACAGTAATAAGCTACCAAGTCCAAAAGAATTCTACCGGCCTCCGCTGTCAGAGGCTGTTTCCTGTCTCTTTTTCCCCCCAGTTGTTTATTTTTAGCTCTGTTTGGGAAGCTTCGCCTACATATACTCAGATATATATTTTTTTGTTTTTTGTTTTTGTTGTCCAGACAGTGTGTCAGTATATATGCGACACAAAATTGGACCAAGTTCCAATTCTCTTAAGCTCATTATCTTAAGATCTGTTGTGGTGTTTTGATCTTTGCCCTTTCAGCTGGTCCTACAACCACACAGAAGCGCACCACAATAAACGTTGAGATTGAATAGTGGATCAGATTATGGTAATTATTATTATTATTATTATTATTAAAAATTATTATTTTGTTATAGTTATTATTATATTTTGGGTGATTTAAGGAACTGTGGGTGTATTTCACATGAAAGAACCCCACAGAAACACAAAAGTCTAACAAGTGTCTTCTCAAATGAAGCAATATTTTTAGAAACATCTGTAAGAAATATTAAATGTTTCAGAAATTTCGCACATATTTACTGAAAATAAGAGCTTTGAGCAGTCACATTTTGTAGTGAACAGATCTTCCATAACCAGTCAGATTTCTGTGTGTCTCAACACTAGCTGCAAAGTAGAAACTCAAGCCTCACACAGAAAAAGATCACCTCTGCCCAAACTTACAATACAAGCCCACCCCCACACACACACATTCTATTTAATCGGATTTCACATTTGAATATTATTTTATTCTGCTTTCCTACAGTAACAGATGTGAGGGATGTATGTATGAATGTTTGAATGAGACTCAGGACTTCAGAAATAACATTTGAGTTTTATTTCTATCAAGCTATGTAATGAGAGTAATTTCTATCTGCACAGCAAGAGCAGGAAGTCATTAAAAAATGTAAGTCCAGGGTGATGTTATTTATATTTCGTAACTGTACGTTTCTGTCAGTATGCTTTTTCTTCTTCCTGAACAACATCATGAAGATCCACCTGCTTTTTAACACCACGTCAGTCAAGCGTCTGGGCCAGGCACTGTTTTTCATGGCCCAGCCATGTTCCCCTCGTGGCTGGTACGGCCCATCACTGGTGGACCGATCATTCTAAAATGATCAGAACTGCATTTCCTGTGACCTGCCTCCAGCTAAAGAAACCCCCTCCTGTTTAGGCTTGGACCGTAGCGCCTAGATGATGAGCAATTATGTGCTTTATTTTAGATTTTATATTTAAAAAAGGTTATTATTAGGAGCTTTCATAACTGCAGCTGGTTGCTTCAGTATTTCTGTGTTTCAAACTGCAATGCTTTAATATGTTTTGATGCTTTAATATGTTTTGAGGCTTTCAATTTATATTTCATAGTTTTTTGTGCTAATGCCAGGTTTTATTCAGAAGTCAAACTTTTTACATTTACGCTGTGCCATTTTGTATTTTTTTATCACAGAGGCTCAGAATTATTCTTTTAACTTAAATCGCATCAGAACAATTTGCCACAGTTCATTACAGAATGTGATTTTCTACTCCAGTTTTCATCAGCACTAACCCCTCTCATTAAACTGAAGTACATCTGTGTTATCTTATTCATATGAACTTTAATTAATCTTAACGTCGTTTTTTAAGAAGACTGTGGTTTTGTTAAATAACAAACAAGCAGTTCTTCAGCAAAATCATTCAATTACTTTCTAATGTATTATATAAATGTAAAAAAATTTTAGACAATAAATATTTACGGTATCTGGTATATGTTAAACACATTTTGTATAGGGATTCCAGTGTAAAAGTCATTCACATACGGTATTGTCTGTGATGCAAAAAAAAGATACTGTGTTGTCGAGATAAGGACACATTAGGGTGAGACTGAAGAGTGCCAGATAGTAATTCCTGTGAGAAATAATTATATAGAAATAATGTGCTGTGCATTTTGGATAATATTAATGTGTCATACTATTTATTAGCTCACTTGTCATTTAATCAGATGAAGAAAAGATTGCTGCAAATTACATAATTTCCTTTTTAAATTTGGTTCAACTTCTTTGTTACTTTTAAAATCTTGTTTACCAATTAGAAATAATCATCTTTAAAAAAAAAAAAACTCCTCTGTGTTGGATGTCTAATGTTTGTCTGTCTTTATGTTCTACAATCCTTAATGTGATAATGCACAGCTCTGTCTCCCCTAACAGAACATCTTAGATAATCGACCACACCAAGAGTAACAAGCTTCAACAGCAAGCAAAAACATCCCCCACACTGAAAACCAATCAAAGCAATGTTTTCCAAGCTGGCCAATCCCAGAAACTGTTTTCCATTCACATATCCCATAATTTCCATCCATGAATCAACCATCAATAGAGAGGATACATTTGGGTCTAGTGCTTTTCTCAAGGGCACAACCACAGATACTGCTCTGTAACGTTAAAGTCCTACATTAGAAGACTAATAGATATGCCACCCGCGGTCTTAATAGAACAAAACATGTCCTAATGATAAAATCTTGATTAAATAAATACCCAAATTGTTCAGTCATTTCATGGGTTTGTCTTCTGACATTGCTATTATACATTATACAGTATATTTACTACAGCCGAGAACAAGCACAAACACAAAATACGTCTTTGAAACATCTGGATAACTTCTACTTCACTTCATTTTCATTGAAAAAATATTCTTCATCATCTTTCTTTACACATTTCAATTTAAAATAATTGAGACACAGGTGTTAAAGTTATGTATGCTTTACATGGGAAATGGGAAGCAATTCAAGACACTATGCAGTAAGTATGAAAATGTTTATTTTTACTTTTTTATTAAAACGTATTTTAATATACAACAATGTGGCATGACAGAAGTAGTGGTCCAGACTAGATCAGACATAGCTTGCTGCATTTCTAGTTTATGCCGTTTAACTTGTCATTTTTAACACCTAAAGAAAGCCAAGGGCTATGGGTTTTGTTCCAACATGGGAGAGGCATGTGAGGTTCCTTAAACGGTTTGTTCGATTTTATAACATTGGTCTATGCCGCCTGCTTAGCTTCCAAAATTAGCCCCAGTCAGCTGACAGGAAGCTGAGTCTTTGAATTGGCTCAAGGTGGTGCGTGCTGGTGGAAGCCATTGGCAGGGCTAGTTCGGCTCTGCACTATTTTCAGTTTTTCATTTATTTGGTTGTGGAGCGTATTTGCAGATTATGAGAAGAGTTTGGTTAGCTTACTACATTTTTTTGGGGGTTATTTTGAATTACTTAGCGGCAGGCAGTTTATATTTTGGGTTTGTGTGTTGCTTTTTGTGTTATGTGAGGGTGCGTGTGATTCTCTCCAGGATGCCATCGAGCTGAAGCACAGGTGTCTAAACAAATAAATAAATAAAAAATCTTTGTCTTACTTTTCCCTCGACATTCCCTCACGTTCCCTTGCCCCCTTACTTTGGCCGGGTGCAGGCCTGGGATGACCAGGGTATTGGCCTTGGTGGGAGGGGTAGAGCCGTGTCTGGCCCCCTCATTTTATATGCATGTTGTACATTCCTAGTGGTTGGTTGCAGCATTCTGAATTCACTCTCAAAGAGATCTGTGTCTTGGAGGGCTGACGTCGCTAGCTATCCAGGCTGTTCTACAGCCTGTCCAAGTCACCCCAGAGTCCCGGGGGCAGAGCGAAGACTTTTGCGGCTCTGTCAGTTTCGGTAGTAGGGATCATTTACAGGAGGGCACGATGTTACCTCAGGTGGATTTTTTTCTGTCTTTGTTTTAGCTTCTAGCAACCCCACATCTTTGTGTTTATGTGCAGCAAATCCCCCAGTGCCACATGAAAGCCTTTTTATACATGTATTACACTGCAATATTTACATTTTACCAATGGCTTTATTACAGATGTAACACTCATGAAATCTGATTCATTCTCATGTGTGCGGAGGTTTTGTCCGTGATGCATCAGCGGTTGTGGAAGTCAGACAGTTCAAGGAAAAGTTTCTCTTCAGGTAGACAACCTTTTTCTTCTCCCTTGCATAATTTGTTAAGATGACATATTTATTTCCGTTGTACCCTTGGGCAATGTTTTGGGCGCAAGAGATATCCTTTGAGGCTAGGCAAAACAAAATCTCCTTTCACTTCCCTATAAACCTGAGCTTTATTAAACACATTTTTTTGACTCACACCTCTGTCAATCTCTAATTCCCCCCCTTCTCAGGTGTCATGGGAAATTCTGTGAAATATTCACCTTCACAAGTCTCTTATTATTCAAAATAGGCCATGGGGACTGTTCTTCACCCCAAGCTTTTAATGAGTTATAATGAAGGAAGGCTGCTGAGGCATCGGCTTTTTATCATTTATAATTGAGATCAAGATGTGAAGAATGGTTACTAAAGCTATGCTGCCTCTTTTACACCATCCGTTTTATTATTACCTCATATATGTACATGCCTTGTGGAAAGAACTTGTGGATGTTCAGATCACATAATGTCAAAGTACCTTTGGTATGTGACATTTTTACAGTTATTTTTAGATACTCTTTGCTGTTCATAATGCTCGAGAGGGGTAATAAAAAAAGTGAAAAATGTCCTTTCAGATGTTGTGGAGTTGAAATGATGTTTCAGTTGAAAAACAAACAAAAAGACAAGCTGATTTCAACCAAAAGGGGGTTTATTTTGCACCAAATGGCAACATATTTTCATACGGTCAATTTTCTCTCTTTTTTTTTTTTTGGGACTGAAAATTTCAGTCACACAAAATATGTCTGCTTACAAAAGGGGACCTAACTATGTTGCAGTGAGAGTAAAGAATAAAGAATACAAACGAAAAACATTGCTTCTTATTTATTAATGGGTTCTTACTTTTTCTTTTCTAGTGCAAGGTATTGTAAATTATATATAACATTACAAAGGAATTCATTTGTTATATAAATTTAGTTTCACCCATCATCAATGTCAGTGTCAGAATATGCCATGACTGGTTAGAGACAATCTGTGGAATTTATGGAGTACTTATTTTCAGAATATTTAAACGTGTGGAAAGGCAGTGCAAAATAGTGCATTGTACTGAATGATTAATGGTGGGAAAGGAGGCCATCTAAAGCAAATGATATAGAGTACAAATATAATTTTACATGGTGGTAGTCAATCATTAAGCGGAAGTGGAGAGGTTATCATGTGGAGCAAAGTTCAAATAAATCCTGGAGGAAAACCTGATTCAGTCTAGTAAAGATCTGAAACTGGGACACAAAATTCACCCTTCGGCAGGACATTGACCCGAAGCGCAAGGCAAAGGCTACGCTGGAGTGCCTTAACAAGAAGAAAGTGTATGTCCTTGATTAGCCCAAAGACCTAATATAAATTCAACAGAAAAGCTGTGGGAAGACAAACATTTCTGCTCCATTATGCCAAGGAGAATGGGTGCAAATCCAGGTGTGCCACGTTGGTGGAGACTTATCCAAAATTGCTGTCAGAGGTAGTTCTTCCAAGAGCTTGCTCTAGGGAGTGAACACTTCAGCAATCAACACAGGATTAGAGTGGAAATTTTCGCTCAGCTGGAGAACCCGTGTATAAATCCTCTTAATTACACTAAATATATAATTGTATACAGCTGTTAACACTAGCTAGCTTTTTGTTACCTCATACATATTTTTCTAACAATCACTGTCCAAATGACAAATCAGATCCAGTGCTCTGCAATCTAATGCAGTCTCTGTATCCACCAACGATCAGTTTCTTATATCCTATTAGTAAACCAAAAGCCTTTTCAAAACAAAAACGGTTAGCTTTATTAATAATCATCTTTACAAATACTCAGTTTTTAAAAAAAAACTGTGTTTGATTCTAGCCAGTTCGGAACAGTTGTTAATGTCCCTCCCCCTATTTGGAATTACTGTGCAAATGCATCTCGGCTCATCACTACCACTACCACCACCACATGCGAGGAGGGTGAGGAAGTAAGACTGCATTCCCCCAATTCTAGTTGCCTTCAAACCACTCTTCTGTTTTCCAGACTTCAGGCTACATGGCGCACACAAGAGGCTCAGTGGCAATCGGAGTACAATACTGCAAGCCTGAAGCCACCCAGGAAGCGAACAGGAGATACTGGTCAGCAACCAGATGAAAGAAACCCACTTTGGGAGGCGCTATGCCAATTGTGCGCCACCTCTCTGCTCTCCCGGTCACAATCAGCTGATGACATGAGCTGGATTCAAACGGGTAAACTCCAGCTCATAGGCTCAGTCTGCACTTAAGCAAGCACCATTACCAACTGAGGCCCTCGTGAGGCACTTTAACTGCTGTTTTATTGACATTAATTCACATAAATTTGACCAGAAAGTAATTTATACATTTTGGCACCTACTGACTAACCATCTCATGAAATTGTCGCTTCCAGCCTTTATTCTTGGATACCTTTGGGCTAATGATGACTATTCACATAAATGTACCTGTCACTGTGTGACAGGTACGAGAAAAGGAAACACCACCAGACACAATTTCAAAACATATTTTTCCACAGAAAAATCTCCTACAGCTTCCCCTGTTTTACGCAGCATGCAACAGAGATGGAAAACACATGCTGTATGTGTGTACTTTTAAGAGAATGCAAAAAAAATTGAATAAAAAAAAAAAAATTATTTAAAAATAATATTCTGTACTTATTATATGGAAATGGTTTCTTTAATGCTAGTACGTAATAGGATCTAGCCCTTTCCCAGACATGTCTTTTATTATTACATTCTTAAATCTCCATCCGACTGGGCTTTTAAAATATCTATATATCTGTTTGTTCTTTTTCCATACACTGAACTACATTTACCAGTGTACGTCTGTCCTAATATTTAACCCTTGTCTGTGTATATGTCAATAATTTCCTTCAACCAATTCTAATAATCTATTGAATGTTCTGAAACCCATTATGTTATAACATGGGTGGAAGCTTGAGAGTAGGATATAATTGAAGAATAAAAAGAATAAAGCAAAAAAGTATAAAAAATTCTAGTTTGCAAAAATTTACTTTTTCTTCCATGGGCCGTTTACAAAGAAATAAAGTTCATGAGAGATAGCACGTAGGGCTCAGAAAAGCCATTATCTCCTTAAAAAGGGGGTTGGCTTACTCAGTTATCGGCTTCCCACAGAGGTGGAGCAAGGCTGATACACTTTGTTTTTCTTGGGTATAACCCATTCAAAACATTTACCGTCCGATGATGAGTATCAGAGGAGCATTAGAGGAAGTCTAATATGAGGATGTTTAAAACTTTTTTTTCTTCTTGTTGTAGAAATACCTTTTTTTAAACTTATTGTGTCAAAGAAAGCGGTCAAAGAAGAGAACTTCCTGATTAAACAAACACTGGGCTGTTTGATACCGGTCACTGGTGATTATATGTATGTCTTTCTCCGTGGGTGGAGGCGCCTTCCAGGAATGTGGACAGGTGGGTGTGAGTGGAAGGCACTGGTAATTGTGGATTTCCCCTTTTCGGTTGGAGACAGAAATGCAGAGAGAAACCTCATTATTTTCATTGGACTAAGGCCACGAGGGGGAGGAAAATGTGTCCGTCCAAAGGTTTCCATTTCTTTTCTTTTAACTTTGTTTTTCTCTCGCTGAAAACAAAAAGCAAACAAGCTTCTCAGATCCATTTTAAGAAGTTTTTTTGAGGAGATCGGCCGTCACTGTGATGATGTGATGTCACTCTGTATAAAATGGTCTGCTAAACAATGTAACAGTATTTAATTGTATGTCAGAAAGATATTTAATAAAAACATTTTGTGTCTATATATATATATATATATATATATACACACAGTGTCACAGTGAGAAGGAAAAATATATATATATTTATATATATGTTTTTTTTTTTTCTCACTGTGACAAAACCTTATCAATGCTATGAACATCCAATCAACAAAATCCAATGTACATTTTATACCTTATTAAACTAAACTTGCTTTCAGCAATGTTCATCTGTTAAATTTTGGCAAGGCACTGTGAAGATGTGGGTCTCAGAGGACCTGCCCTCTCTAATCAGGAGTATTACCTAAATGTGACACTGCAGTACTCATTTTTTTAGTTAGGCTAGGGAAAATTCTAATTTTCTCAGTCCACGTTGCACAGGTGAGAGGTAGATTGAGAACCTAGAATGGAGACAGACCAGTATCAGTAAGGAGTAGAGTTGGAACTTGTGAAACCATTGTTTGGTTGGCTGTGGCGAAAGCAGTGCTGAGTGGCACATTGGCACAGAGGCCTTGAAAACCCTGCGATCTTGTGGCAGGTGACTGGTGTACCAGAGACATCCACGTGGACATCCAGCAGTAACCGAGGAATCAGCTCTTGCAGTCACTGGGTCTCACCTACCTCGAGGTAAGATATGAAAGGCAGCAGCCATGGGGGAAATGCTAGCTTCAGACAGCACTTCAGGTGCACCTGGTTTTCTGGTGGCTAAAAAGAGCCGTTCGGCACTCAGCTGGATAGCCAGAAACCGAAGTCAGTCACCAAGTGAAGCTTGTCTGTTTCCCCACACACAAGACCCTGGGCTCTGGTGAATAAAAATAATACCCCAGGAGAAACAAACTCCAACTTTTGTCCAGTAAGTGGGGGTTAGCCACCACCCTAGCCTGTCATCCCAATCTACAAACATATGTTGAAGGATTTTTGAGGCCTGGCAGTCCATTCCATGGAGCAGAAACCCTCATTCAAGGCAACCTTCCATACCAAACAGTATGACAATTTTATGATGTAACATAACTGTGAACATTCACTTACTTAAAAGAAAGCTTTTTTTTTTTTTTACCACTTGTATGTCCATTAGAGACCTAAACTGATCATTGGTCAACATTTTTAAAAGACATGTTTGTTTAAAAGTTAATATTTACTTAGATAACTCTGATTCTGGTGTCACAAGGCTAACCATGCACATGATACTTGATTCACATTTAAAAAACAAAAACACATCTACATCCTGTGCTCTCTGTGGATCCGTTTGTTTTCATCCCAAATCTCGGAAAAGCCACTGCTGTAAAATCACATTTGCGTGGATTTGCGTAATTTGCTGTTGTTCTGACCCACTCGCTGTTGTCAGCCAAGACCTTCTCATTATTCAAAACAGCACCGCAATGCTCAGACCCTCTTACTAACCACATAAATCACCCGCAAACTACACCGCAGTATCACGGCCAGTGGATAAAAACATTTTTTTGCACAAAGATACACATCCCTGATGCACGCTGCCATGACTTTAAACAGAAAGTTTTGGGCGATTGACAGTACGTTGTTTTGGACATTGTATTGAACAAGTTCTGTTGCAGTGCAAAGTTGGTTGTACGGGTAAGCAAGGTTCTAAGTCACCTGAGGAATACACTGCTGACAGGGCGATAAAGAGAGCATGTTATGTTTTCTGCATGAAAAGACAGTGATCCGTTTAAATATGTGATCATTTGAGGCTAAGTGGAAACAACTCTTGGCAACAACTGAAACCGGTAATTACTATTAGTGCTTTCCCAAGTGGAATAAAGGGTTTAGCAAAAGTGAAGGTGGAAACATTACTGGAAATCAGGAAACATCGAAACTGTGAGCAGTAAATGTTTGGGAACTGCATATAATTAGCACAAGGTTACTTCCACTCAAAAGGTCATTGCAGAGCATTTTTTCAATGTATTGCATCCCCAAAGCATGAGGCTATGCTTGATAGTATGATTTCACCTCTGTAAATAACCGCATTTTTTAATTGAGGAAACTCCAAACATGAAACATAGGCATGTCACAGAGTAGGCATGAAAACTTTGGTTTGGCTCCTCCACCATTAAGTATGAAGCTGTATCTGAGGCACAGAGAACTGGGTAAATGTTCAAATATTAGTTGAAGAAAGATTCTGTAAACAACCTAGATGTCATTTGTCTATGACCATTGCTTATAGAAAATTGTCCCCATATTTCTGATGGATTTATTTTGATGTTTGATACATTTGGCGTTTACAGAGATGTTTGGGCTATTTATAGGTTTTCTAAGGCTGTATTTTAGAGATTAGAGTCAAAGTGTATGGTGTGCACTGACAGAAGAAGTACAGTTTGAACACACTGAGGCTGTCTTGATGTATTTGTCAGTCAAGTGAATCATCCCATTAAACTTACAGACTCTTCTTTTTACCCTAAAACCATTTTTGGATGAGAAGAACATGGGTCAAAGCAAGCAGGTTTTAGATTTTCCATTTAACATGTAGGCTACATTTCCTAAAGTTAATGAACAAGATGATTTTCACCAGTGTTTTTATTTATTTATTTGGAATCGTCAACTATTTAAAATAATGCAGGAAAATGCAGGAAATTCCAGGAAAATCCACAAAACTGTGAAAACATTATGCAGTATAAGATAAAATAGCAGACCAGCTTCATCTAAGTTATCAAATCCGGCACCCAAGATGTGTTACAGACACATCAGACACTTTAATCACGTTACCTTGATTATAATACCGTTTTATGGTTGATATACATTACAACAGTGCAGCTGTTCTAGTGTCCCTTTTTATGTTTTAATTTCTTTTTGAATGACTGATCATAGAAATCCATCGGCCTAGCACTAGTTTCACCACTGATTCCACATTACCTGATTCCACTCAGTTAAACCACTTTTAAAGCTAGTGTAACCCATTAAAATAGTATTCCCCATTGAGCATTTGGCTCATGTAATAAACTGGAAAACACTGAAAGCACAGCTGAAGGAGAGAGGGCAGATTTGTGTTAGTTTATTAGATTATTGATGTGGATCCAATCTGCAGTAACGAAAACCGTCTATCAAGAGAAAAAAAAATAGTATCAAGTCAAACAAACTGGACATTGTTGATGTAATTTAGATTATGTACTTTTTAAAGACAAAACCAAACATGAACTTCCCGAACACTCGGAAGTCAGAGTGCATTTGCACTCACTAAAACACTAAAAAATGACAGACAACCAACAAAGGACATTGTTGGATATTTTTAAGTTGCATAAACATGAGCCATTGTCAACTCCCTTGCCTGACAACCTCAGTTGGAGGTAAAACAAGCCTACTAAGTATCTGTGGTATTTGAACATAGCTTGTTGTTTTCAAGTTGAGTGCGACATATGGTATTGTTGTGTTTTGAGGTTTTAAGTTTATTCGCATTACTTTGACTGTTGTAACTGAGCTTAAATTATAATTGTGGCAAACCCGGGGCTTATGGAGGGCTGAAGCCGCTCCCCCCTCAAGCAGGGGGGCGGGGTTTTGAGCAACGGT
>JAOYSI010005910.1:0-13216 GCA_025775065.1 Hiodon alosoides | reverse complement strand
AACTCACAAATAATATGTAATACATATATATATATATATATATATATATATATATATATAGAGAGAGAGAGAGAGAGAGAGTGGCAGATTTTTAAGATCCTTTCATAATCATTCCAGCCAAAAATCTTTCAACTAAATTAAGTCTAAAACAAAAATACAATAAGTCGTGCCTCTCAAGGGATCCGTCGTAACCCATCAACAAAAACCACACATAAAAATATTTCAAATGTCTTTCTGTCAAAACAGAGAACAAACAAAAATCATTGTAAAACAATAAACCAACAAGCAGACTAAAGATAATGAAACCTAGAAACCAACAAGCAACAAGAAAACTCAAAACCAAACTGAAGATCAGAAGATCACCCTTTTCTATCATTTTGCTCAACCCTTCTCCATCACGCCTCCTCTCCTGAAAGCCCTACATGTTACTGATCCTTTTAAAATAATCAAAATTCACCATTACCCAACTAACCACTAAAATACTGAATAATTGGAGTATATCAATAAGACCTGCTTCTTAGAGAGAGTGAGAGACAGAGACAGAGACAGAGACCGAGACAGAGACAGAGACAGAGAATGAGACAGAGAATGAGACAGAGAGAGCACAAGTTCATCCCCCTCACACCACTTACCTGGAAATCAGGCTTGTTTAGTATTGTACAATCAATTGAGAGGATTTGGCAATACTTTAACTAACTGTTTCATAACATGTGTTTTCTAGCTTTAACAACTTTTTCTTTGTCTCATTTTTCAATAAAGATGGCAATATTTGTGGTTGTTTCTCTTCCAAAAGATGGCGTAAAGATTAAGTGATTCTGACCCTTTCCTATTTGAGTTTAAAGGGCAATTATTTAAGCTGTGTTTTATACATTTAAAGACACATTCTTTTTTGTGTTTGACAACAGTGATTCATTTGTCACAATATCTAATCTCTGCATGCTGTATACAATTATGTGATTATGTAATTATATACATTATCTCATTACCATCACAAGAGTATGTAGTGCTGTTAGTCCACGTTCAGACACAGAACCTTAAGGTCATGCATCCTGAACATATAGAATAATTTCTCAATACTCTAAACTGGTATCAGGAGATTTCAGGACTCGTTCGTTCACTTTATATCGAAAAACAAAATGTGCTCCTTGCTGAAATGCTCACGTAAATAAATTCCCGATTTGATGAACCGCAGAACGACCTGCGGTCTTTGCCAGGAAATGGGTGAGAATAGTGACTGCAGATCAATGAGTGCTTGGTTATCAAGCCGCTCCTGGGTTTTGAACATAATGTGAGATGTTACTGGTAGCTAGAGGAGGAACATGTGAAGGCTGCATAAGCCTATGCATTCTTCCTGGGATCGAATACCAGCTGAGTGGCTACATTTTGGATGAGGAGCCTCGGGAGATGAAGAAGTCGGCCGGCCTGTGGCCAGTTGCAGTGGTCCAAATAACCAGGGTCTCTGTCTGTGGTGCAGAATCTTGGTTTTACTGTTTTTTTTTTCTTCGAGTGGCATAAATCAGTGGTAATGTTACTCAATGCTGTATCAAGTCAATACATGTTCCACTTATTTCAGAAAGAGAAGTGTACCTGATTAATTATTTGGGTGTTAGTGTATGCATCCATTTATCTGTTATTGGATTCCTGCTTGTTTCTGCCCCTTTTCCTTTTCCTTGTCTTTCTAGTCCTCTGAGGATGTATGATAGCGTTTTTCTGTGCCACACACATCTTGCTGTTTTGGGTGTACAGTACATTAATGTAAGCCTCGCTTTACTATTTGATACATAGAATATGCGTTAGAACATCGGGGGGAACTTGGCTCTCTCGTGCAGTAAGTAGTCTGAACCTGCCTGAATATTAGATTGTACCAGTAAGTATTTTGATCTAAAACTCCTGACGATAATTTTGTTAGCTGATCTCTTAGGTTTATTTTTCCAAAAATTCTGTCAAACCTGTTGCCTGCCCTATGGTACAATCCGAAAAAGAACATGAGAGTGTAGCCAACGGGCAAGTTTGTGCTTGAGATTGTGACCTAAGTAAGTACGCTTTTTATTGTCCTAGCAGAACTCCCCCCCACCACCCCCAACACCACCAAAGGCAATATACATAGCTTTTTACACATCGCTTATGTTTAAAGCAGATTTACCAGAGCAGTTCAAACTAAGGACCTACAGAACTACACAAAAAGTAAGCAACACTGCAAAATAAGTGTTTCCTTCAGTACCTGAATCTGCAACGTTCTGCCATCGCCTAATGGATTTACTTTGCTTCCTGAACTCCAATGCTTTTGTGCCTCATTTCCTTTTAAAAACTGTGCAACATCCTCTCCCCTTTACTCCAGCACCAAACCATGCCCTGTTCTGTCATCCAACAATAAATTATTTTTACAACTTTTATGGGCCAAAAGCGAAGTCACTGAATAGACAAGATCTTGCTGGCTTGGCAGGACCTTACAAGGCTGTTGTTCAGGTCTGGCACTGGTGGATGTGCTGTTTGAACTCAGACAGAGTTCCAGGGGCAGTTATGTAGCGGAATTCTGCCCAGTCACTGGAACATACTTAGTGTGGGTGGGGGTAGGGGAATGGCAAGCTTATCCAGCATTCCCCCGTCCTCATGTATAAAATAAAGGAAAGGATGTTTCTGAATGAACCTAAGCAAGTTCTTTACTGTTCTTTTTATCAAGGCTGCATCATTTATATGCACTATAAAAGTTGAGTTATGGAACATTTTAAACCCGACATCGTTTTAAAATCACAACATAAGACGTAAGTTGCTTAAATTTCAGTACTTCAGTGAACGGAGTCCTGGACGGTTGTAGTCCTGACTCGATTTTGCTGCATTGCTGTAACTTCACACTGAACTCCCCTTTCCCGCCCCCCCCCCCCCTCACATGGCTGGCTGATTTATTTTGTTTTTATTAAAAGAACTTTGAAGAGTTGCAGGGCAAGATGCCAGGGGTCTGGCAAAAGCAGACCTCCATAACATTTTGAAGGATGTTCCTATGTCATTTTTTTCAGTGGAGTCCTTTCACCGGACCAGAGAGTAAAGTGTTTTCAGAGAATTGGTGTAATTGTTGCAGCAAATGAAATTATAGGAAATAAATGGAGTGTTTAACAAATATTGAGTGTTTAATTTACTGGCAGTCATATAAAAAGTGTGACAATACTTTATTCTTGTAAAGCAGAATATTTGGTTTAACTGTGGATCTTATTAAAAGGCAGACAGGGACATACATTTCTGTGGAAACTGAGCCAATGTCTCGCTATGTAATGTGCGTCTGACTGCAGTTAATAACACCTTGTTGTGAAACTAGTATTTGCCATAAGTGTGGGTCGATGCATTTAAAAACCGCTGTTGAGGGTAACGGGTACTGTCTACATTAAACAAAAGCTTCAATATGGTGAACACCACTTTTGTTGGGTAATAATAGTATTGTTTGTGAAATGAGGATATCATTTTGAGTTAAGTTTTTTATTTTTTATTTACCGAATTATATTTAGTGCTTCAGATGGTGTTTAGAGCTTTACACATTTATATACATACATACATATATATATATAGAGTTTTGTCTGTGTAGAACATTGCAAGGTCATTGAGAAATGAGAGAGAGTGAGTTGTTATATAAATTAAATTGACTTAAATTTCAATATATTGAAATATATTGAAATATATTGAAATTAATTACATTGAACCGAACCAGAACTGATGTGTGGGCTCAAAGGCGGGGTCTGAAAGCTATGTACCACACTTACTGGATAAAAAAATTATTTTCATGTCATGTACAATGTTGTCTTCCCATGAAATATTCTTTGTTACCCGATATTAGTTTAGGATTTAGTGGATGGTTTATATATGTAACGTCCCTAAATGTATTTACACCTTAAAATAAGTTTAATGTCTGTTTTAGTCTTTAGTCTTTTATTTTAATTTTATTTTTTGCTCAAGAAATCTAAATTCTTTTGTGTTGCTAATATTAGCTATTTCATTTTAACTTTAGCAAACTAGCTAGGTACATAAAATAAGCCAATACACAGCTGCCTGGCTAGGTACATGCACAAAAATGTATTAGATTAGAGCTTAGAAAAAAATAGATTAAAGCTTAGAAAGTTTTAATTTAAGTTCTTGGAAGAATTCGAAGTACTTAACTATCCAAATTTTTTAGATTTTTTATTTTTTTGTGATAAAACCTAAGACAAGCTCTTTTTGTACGAGAACCTGTTTCGAGTTTTCACAAACTTTTTGAACAACTACCAGTGATATTGGTGGTAGGGAGTTGATTGCTCAGGTGCGCCGTTTATACCCACTGCAGTATCCCGTCTGTTCTGACTTCCCGCTGGGATGCTGCTGCTTGTCTGCTGAACGTTAGGAACTACCAGTGACCAGAGATGATAACGGCGATTGTGTTTGACAATGCGCCTGTGCCTTAAACACACCAAACGAAACGCCTCTCCACCAGTTTGTTCCACTGCTGCTTCCACTCGTTTCACCGGGTCTGCTCTGGGCCAGGGATTTGCGCCGACAGGACCGTTATGGAGAAATGAACAGCCACGCACAGGACCCTGGCCCGCCTCCCGTTCCACTGAGTGTCTGACGGTTGTTTTGGATTCCTCCGCCGTTTCTAGGCCTGCGCGAGCCATTAGTGGTAGGATGATGTTCTTCTGCGAGCTGCGGCAGTCAGGATGTCTGCTCTGAAGTGTACCAATATGAGTATGTGGTACCTGAAAACTCAGTTGAAGTTCATTTGGATACCTGCATATTTACTGAGGGAAATCAGCAAAATTTAACTTGCTGACACAGCGGCAATATGTGTTTAATTTAAATTGACATTATTTTGTGGAAATGATTTATACAGTTTCTTGCAAAACTAGAGATAGTATTTTGCCCCGTTGGAAACAAATTGTGAAATAAATCCAAATGAGAGATCTAGCTGCCTGTGATTGGGTGCTGTGACTGAGGATGTTTTTGTGTCTTCTAATTGGAGTTAATTGGAGCTAATTGAAGCTGACCTTGGCCACGGGGTCGCGGCCACCCAAAATAATGTGGAATGTGGATATTTTATGGCTGTCAGTGTGGAATGCTTGCTGAGAGGCAGAGAGCATGTTACTTTGAAAGCTTTTGACAGTGTCCGCTTCGCTGACCTGAAAGCATGGTCAGGGTACGTAACGACAGAGGGAGAACCAGAACATTTGTGAAAACAAGATAAATGTAATCAGTAACTTGAGGCACTAGCTATTAAATGCTCAAGATGCTTCAACCATAATCGATTGTACCGAACTGAAGGTGTCACGAAAGTTTCGCCCCTTACCAAAATCTCAAGTACTTAATTTGCCACTGGAATTAGCATCAAAGCGATCTTTAATGCAAATTGCACAGGACCCAGCTCAGCTGGAATTATATTAATGTTACTTTATTATTATTATTATTTTTTGATGTTATTATTTCATGTGTTTTGTCTTCTGTTAGTGGATATTTAAATATTTTGAATTAGAAAAAGCACCTAAGCTGTACAACTTACATGGCTGTCATAACACATTACATCGGTTGCCTCGCCAACACAAAGGGCAGCAGCGGAGTCACAGCGTCATCAGTAACACAAGGTTAAAAATGATGTCACCAGCTACTGATGCAAGAGCAGTGTGGCTTTGTATGATAAACCAGTCTGAGAGAGGGGGCTGGGCGAGGGGAACAGAACAGAGATGCCTATAATGTAACGATACAGAGGGTAGCCAGTATAGGCGAAACACGCACGGCTTAAAGCACTGCACCTTATTCTGAAACAGCCTATGTGATCTCCTGACACCGTTGGGCTGGGTGACGAGGTTGCCTTTGTCCAGCTTGGGACCATGATCCGTGCTGAATGACATAACCAGATGAGTCATTTCGCCAATGACTGTGATTCCTGCCCTATCAATTTCCCCAATAAATGTATCTTTACCTGAGCTTATTTTGTTTCATATTTTGGTTAATTTGTTTTATTTAGGAATTATCCTAATGATATGTTTTTGATCATTTTCTGTAAGAATGATTCGTTTGAATAATTCGTTCTGGTTTGTACCTAAGCGGCGGCCAATATCGGCATCCTTTTGCTGAAATGTTCCCCTCACCACTCGATGACACGAAGCCCCGCGCTTGGAGCACAACTGAACTGATTCACAAGTGGCCAGAAACGTTGTCTGGCTCAAGCAAAGTAATCCTGGCGTATTCATCCTGGTGACATGTCTTCACTGGCAGAGGAGCCACGTCTGGATATATTCCTTGGAGAACTGCCCCACAGCTCTGAATCTGCATTGGGGGAGTGCAGTGGGTCCAGCGGCTAATCTGCCGCTCCAGAGCTACAATGCTAAGGCGGATATTGATACTCTGGCTAATCGTGAGGTTATCCACGTGGTGGGAAACTTTGTTAAGTCATATTGCTTTGTTGTCAGGTCCCGTCTCTTAATTGCGGAGCAGTGTCACATTTTCAAAAGATGTAATTAGATTTTTGACTGAGCCAAAAGGAATTTGTCAACACTGCATTTAATGGCCCTGGCACACCAAATGCAATCTCAGTCTGTCTGACTCCAGGAGCAGTTCATTAACTTGGCTTTCAGCTGTCAGGGCTTCTTTTTTTCATTAAGCGTTGGAGCATTTTCATAAATCACCCCATTAAGCTTTACATTAGCACAAATACATTTTTCGCTGGGATTATATTCTCTCATGCCAAATTTAACCGCTGTAATGTTGAAGAAGTTAATGGCTGCGGTTTTTATGTGCAAACAGTTTTCCAGAAGCACGTGAAACATTTAAACAGATGCTAATTAAAAGTTTCCACTGATGCAGCGGGTTAGAAAAAACAAGTTTTACTTTTACGACTCATAAGGTTACAGCACGAAGGTGTGATACTGGCTCCACTGTACAACAACCGCCGAGCTGTTTTGCCACACCCTTAAGTCTATGATTAGAACAATGATTACAATCCCAGGTCCTTTCTTCCTGAGATGAGTCAGTATGGAAATTGTAAATATAAGGCCCTTCAATGCTCATTTTGCGCAGTTGAACAGACTAGTGAAATTGGTCTTTTATTTCATGCTAAATATTAATTGTTGCTTTATATACAGCACACAATTATTGAATCATTCATGCCGCTTTTATGGAAAGGGGTGACACCGATGTTAATTCAGGAACATGCCAGTTTAATGAGTTCTCTATGCTCATTCTCAAAGCAATTTATTGGCTCACATTGTCCTCAAATTGTCCAGTGAAAACAGTTTGGTATATTCTTAGTGCTGCTAATTATCAGATTTTATATTGTTTCGTTTAATTTATTTTTTATCTGGTAGTTTTTATTAAATTTATTTAATGTGATGGACAGTGATATTTGCATTCACAATCACCTAGTAACTGTAACACTATTTCAGGCATGCGTTAGCTAGTTAATTACGGAAGTCAGTACTACTAATAATGTATCCCCAAACAAATAAGGATAATGCTGATTTTCTTAAAATTGTATGCATTAAATCACTGATCTTTAAATGTTTTGTCTTATATTCCAGATAGACCATTAAATGAGCTACATCAAGTTACTGCCTGCTTTTAAAACATGATAAAATGGATGACTTAAAAAGTCCCACGTCAAAGCACCCAAAGGACCCAAATGGATTTGTGAACAGAGTGTTCAACGTTTCCTTAGATGTGGAGAAGGAGACGGGCATCATTCAGATCCAAGACCAGGAGCAGGGTGATACACCCGGTCCCTGTCAGAGTACAGGGAGGGACAACATCAGCAGGAGGTCCAAAAACACCGGCATCTGGAAGATCCTGGCCCGGCGGAAAGCTCCTGCTGGCTGGGAGAGGCGTCCCCACTCCATGATTCTTCCCGGGGAGACGTCGGTCCCAAAGCTGTCGTTTGTGGATAAAGTGAGGTCTTTCAAGAAGCTGAAGTCGCCCTCTGTCTTCAGAGGGAAGACAGTCAAACTCTCGGGCGCAAAGTTCAGCAGGGCGTGCAACCAAGGCCCCGAGGAGGAGCTGTACTGCAGGGTTAACTCGGTTGACCCGCACTCGGAGAGAAACCTGTTCAGAAACAAAGGGAAGAGGCACTCGTACGCAGGACAAACTAGGGAGTTTGACTATTCCATTGAAGACATTGACCTCGCGAACCCTTTGGAAAACGAATCCCAGGCGCAAAGACACTTATCGAACAATCAGAATGGCTGCAAACCATTGGAAGGAGTATCTTACCTGAAGAAAGCACCTCCCAACATTTCAAACTGTAACAGTTTGTCTCTTCATGAAGAAGACGTCTCGTTGAAGGATTATCCAAAGACGCCACAGAGTGGGAGGAGATCGAAAGGGGCAGATGTCTGGACTTACTTGAGGAAAATCTCTTTCATGGGGAAAGGGACCTCCAACCTGTCAGAAAAAAGCTTTGACTCAGAACCTTACACCTTAGACAAAACGATTGACTCAGATTGTGGGTCTGCCGACTTTGAATGTATCAAGGACTGTAATCCTCCGCCTAAAGCAGCTGGCCCTGACAGCAAAGGCGGCCATTTTGGAGGTATTTTCCGATTCTTCAACAGCGTGGCTGAAACCGCCAGAAAATGGAGGAACACCTCCAGGTCTTTCTCTCCCCCTGAGGAGGAATGTCCCCCCCTGGGCTTCTCCGACACTCAGAGATCAGAGGTCTTTATTCACGATATGTCTTTAAACCTGAAGGACCTCAGCAACCCGCCCTCTATCCCTATGTCCGTCTTATCCTCAGACTCGGGCTTGTGCGATGCTCTCTCCCCCACGGGCTCCATGGAGAGAGGGTCACCCCTGGTGGTTCTGAAGTCATGGAAGACCTCTCCGGACTCCCCTGCTCCAGACGGGCACCAACCGGGCCTTCAGGCTGGAGCGGCAACACCCCTGAGGTCGTCGCGAAAATCGGTGGCCCCTGCGGAGAGTCCCAGAAGGCAGGAGGGCTGGGACAGCCCGCTTTGCCTCAAGGCCGAAACACCATCAGATAGCAGCCCGTCTCAGGAGGAGGGCCATTCAGGAAATGATATGGATTCCGCAGATATCGTTGCCTCCTCTGATCAGGATAATGCTTCAGCCTGCCAAAGGAATGTAGGAAATAAAACAACCAGCTCAATCACAGACTCTGTACCAGACAGCCCAGAGAAAGCACCAAAGGTGAGCTGTTGTGCAAATTTGTTCACAGGGAGCCTAATACCAACCTAATGGTTAAAAAACAATACACAAAGCCTTCTAAATTTACAATTTGTTTTTCAAGATTTGTGATGATATGGTCATGGTGAGGCTGGTCCTACTGGTCTGCTTGTTGCTTGCTAAACCTTAAAGCAGGTTCTGAAGCGGCCTTGGAGTTTAGTGACGATAAAACTATGATATACAAATATGTTACTGGACAAATCAAATTTTTGATTCCAGTCTCACCAAAACCCTTTGTGGTTAAATGGTAAAATAAAAGTGTTTACAGATGAGAAAAGACAATTTTCGAGGCCTTGAATATGAAATAGACGTAGATGTGGGTCCTTCATGAACGCACTGTAAGAAATACAGGAACTAAAACATGGGTGAATCTGTTGTTCTTTGTAGAACACTGTAGAGGTATGCAACTGACCGATCTAATTGTGATCTGCAGAAAGTTATATATTTTTGATAAATGAATGTTACATTGAAAATGTTTTCATTCCATGATGCACATTCAGTCATTTCTGTACTTCAGTTCACGTTTCATTACAATTCATTACAGCCTGTACCATTTCATCGGAACTCACCCATTAAGATGCATGTGTCATTTTCATCGTTTTTTTATGCTAACCATTTAAAAAGAGAAGTATACCAACCCCAAATGACAACTGGTTTTAGTTTCTTAAACGTTTCTGCCATCTGCTGGATAGCAGAGGAAAATCTACCAGCCAATTCAGCCGTAAAGGTATTGACCTCCTCCCCCCAACCCAACCCAACCCAACCCAGGTCTTTATGCCACAGCAAGTTAATTAATGCGTCTATGTGGAGCGTTTATATTTAGTTTTACCTGGACCAGTGGAGAAGACTCCTGCTAAGACATCCTTATTTACGAATGTGCTTCTCTCGGTTTTCACTCCTGTGTTGAGCAATGATTCAATTCACCGCATTGGGAGCAGCTGCTTAACAGGAGAGATCGCTAGTCCCTTCACTTTTGATGGCAATCGACCATTAGGTTCATCACAAAACGCTTGTAATCAGGTGTGGTGTTGAATCACTATCACATAGCAACCTAATTCATGGTGACTTTTCCCAGGAGGTAGTCCGAGTAACAAAGCATTATAAACTCTAAGTGGTAAAGGATGACTTTCAAATAAACTTTGGATCAGATTTGAATGCTGTTATTGTCAAGAGACAAGAGGTTAGGGTTAGGGTTAGGGTTTATAACTGTCAACTTAATTGATGCCAGTAAATAAATAAATAACTAAATTAATTAATTTAACTAAATAAAATAAAATAAGGGTTTGCACACATTTCTCTCCCTCAACTATTGGCTCAAAACTAGGATCCAGCAGACAGCTGTTGTTTAGAGAAGGACGGTCCGATGGACCGCAGTGGTATCCCAGCGACCATCTCTTCCCAAACATGGCGGAAGCGCCGCCCGGCCTCGGTCTACACGACAACGCTGAGCCTGCAGTCTCCCATCCTAGAGGAGGGAAGCGGGTCCGTTGAGCAGGAGGGTGAAGATTCGCCTCTGTGGAAACCGCGGGTCTGCTCTGCGGCACAGCCTGAGGTAGCCCTGAGGAGGCCGGGTGTGCGTAAGAGGCCCCACTCTGTAATAGTGGGACACGACGCCGTCGCGCCCCAACCCGCGCACCCCTTCAGAGTAAGGTCCTAATAAATCCCGTCCCGTCCCGTCCTGTCCTGTCCTGTCCCGCCTGCTGCCTGTACTTTTTACTCTGTCTTGATGCCCTTCTGACTTGCTTCGCGGTTTGGCAAAGCAAACTCCAAGTGACTGGATAATTACAGCCCGTAAAGATGTTACAAGGTGATTAACGGGACAGTTTTCATGCAAATCGTGCTTTGACGAATCAGGGCTGGTGTTTAGATGTGTTTAGAGGTTTCATTGTCATCAGCCCATCAGATTAAAAAAGTCAGCGTACAGAAGTATTAGACAGATCTGCTCTACGCCCAATGGTCTTCCTGGCTAAAGCCTCAGTTTGTTCAATTTTAAATTCCAGGACGACCAACTCAGCATTTTTTAAAAATCCGCTCAAAGATCACTATTCCTCCTGAAATATTTGTTTGCCCTTGGCACGTAGTGTATAGCATTTCCTCACCAAAGTGATTATAAGTTATGTCGTACACAAATGTTTTGGGCAAAAAATGTTTTAATAATTGCTACGTTTACTTTTAATAAAATTTACTGCATTTATATACAACAAGAACTATGTATTGTTAGTTAGGGATTCAAACTGAAATAGACTACATCTTAACACAGCAGAAGAACAAGGTTTTTTCGTAGTCGCGCTAAGCCATAATCGTCTCAACGCTAACTGGATGGAAGACATCACAACACACAAAGCAGATCCTATTGTAAGGTCTCCCTTCAATATTACCATCCGAGATGACAGTTGAGAAAAATGAAAGGACTAGGCTGGAGAATGCCCACCCACCGCCTACACGCCGACAGAAATAGCACGGCCCGGTAATGAATCAACCGTGCGCATATGCCTTGCTGTAATAACCAAACTGACACGAAACCGCCATTTACATGTTAGAGCGCTGCACGAATCTGGCACGTCAGATCAGATCATAAACAGGGCGAATTTTTAGATTCTTTCTTTTTCATGTCGCCTTGCCTCTGAATAATTTATCACTTTCAAGCTTTCTTTATTTAAACCTTCCCTTCTGTCTTTTTCATCCATCATTTCATTTCATTTACAACTTTTTGATAATCCTTCCTGCATTAATATTCATTTTCATCAAGGAAGGACATTCAAGATGACCCATAAATTGGCATGAAGTTGCATATGTCGAATACGCAGATGGCTAGTAACCCACCGTTTAATTGGGTCCTGAAACAGCATTGTAAATAAGAAAATACTAGGAGTGGAATACATTTGGAAAACATATACCTGCTTTTGAGCCATCTTGTGTAACATGCTAATGTGCAGACATAGGCTAGGATCCAATCAAAACTTCGGCAAGCCGCTTATCACACTTTGCCTTACGGTATTTGATAGCTTTAGGTTTTTTATGCGTAGAAGAAAAAATCTATTAAAATACAGTTTTATTAAATGCGTTTAGTGGGTTGTCAAAGTTTTGATTTGTCCCAGTTTTTTGGTTGAGATGGTCATCAGTACATCCGTGGTTAATCAAGAGAAAGAGGACATTGTGGATATATAATGTATTTTTCTGCTAATTTTGTCCTGCGTTTTTCAGCCTCTCTCTCGACCCCCTGGCCTGTCACCCCAGAACCCTCCTTTCAAAGCTTCCCTACAGAGGTGTCGTTCCCTCTCTTTGTCACAAAGTACTCCAACTGGACTGGAGCAGACCGCCTGGACTCACTCTCTACCACAACCAGGTGCTGCTCCTACTACACTTTCACACACACACACACACACACACACACGCACACGCACACGCACACGTTCACAAACACACGCACACGCACATGTTCACAAACACACGCACACGTTCACAAACACACGCACACGCACACGCACACGTTCACAAACACACGCACACTCTCTACCACAGCCAGGTGCTGCTCCTACTACACTTTCACACACACACACACACACACACACACACACGTTCACAAACACAAACACAATCTCTACCATAACCAGGTGCTGCTCCTACTACACTTTCACACACACACACGCACAAGCACACGTTCACAAACACAAACACACTCTCTACCATAACCAGGTGCTGCTCCTACTACACTTTCACACACACACACGCACACGCACACGTTCACAAACACACGCACACGTTCACAAACATGCGCACACACACACGTTCACAAACACACGCACACTCTCTACCACAGCCAGGCGCTGCTCCTACTACACTTTCACACACACACACACACACACACACACACGTTCACAAACACACACGCACACGTTCACAAACACACACGCACACGTTCACAAACACAAACACACTCTCTACCACAACCAGGTGCTCCTCCGACTACACTTTCACACACACACACACACACACACACAAACACAAACACACCTTTACAAACACACAC
>JAOYSI010005909.1:0-11646 GCA_025775065.1 Hiodon alosoides | reverse complement strand
AGGTGCAGGTGACAGTATTGTATTGGCAGGAGTAAAAGGCACAGGTGACAGTATTGTATTGACAGGAGTAATAGGTGCAGGTGACAGTATTGTATTGGCAGGAGTAATAGGTGCAATTTGTGCTTGCACGTGGTTTCTTCTGTACTGTATGTTTGTGTTTTGTCATGTTTCCCGCGACTGGCGCAGAGTGCAGCGGGCGGAGGGCGCTTTCCAGTCTCCTCAAGCCTGGAGGCTTGTCCTGTCCCCTGGGGAGGGAAGGCATCGTTCCCAAAGCGATCGCAGAGCCTGCAGGCAGACCTCCTCCATCTGTCGAAGGGCAGTTTACATCAGCGTGAGTGGGCCATGCGACTTCATTCTGGCTGTTGAGTGACTGACCTGTTGAAGTGACGGGGCCCAGCTGCCAGAGGAGGAGCGGGCGTGCCAGGGACTGTGTGGTCTCCTGTGAACTGTGGTGCCCTCGAGTGGTTGCCTCCATTTGGCTGCCTGGTTTACTCCACTTTTACTCCACCTGCCCCCTCTTCCCCCTTTAAGTGTGGGCCTGAGAGTAGGGCACGGGGTGGCGGTGTGGGAGGCCGTGGGGTTCCAGCAACGCGGTGTGTTTTCTCCTCATTCTGTGTGCGATGCTGGTGATCACACTTGTGTGAGGGCCACTGTCGGGTCAGTCGAGACCCGGTGTCGCCAGGTTCAGCAGGAGTACTAGACAAGAGGTGTAATATTTCCAGGGATGTAGTTACCATCCAGGTGAGGTTTCCTGTACATTTTTGGAATTAGACAAAGCGGGTTTTGAGCTTCGTGTGGTTTCCGAGGAACCGAGCCGTTATCCGAGGCGGATAGAACATTGTGGGACTGTTCTCTCAGACTGCTCTGTTGACGCAGAATGACATGGCTTATGACCCAGCCAGACAGCCTCCAGCGCCTACTCAATCTGAGGACTCAATCGCCGTGCTGCTATTTAACTCCTCAAGTGAGGTTCCCTTAGTGAAACACCCATCAGCCCTCCGTGCCTCACACCCCCGCTGTTCTCTGTCAGACGAAGGGGGGCCGAGCCGAAACGTGGGGGCTTTTCTCCACATCCTTTTCTTCTGTTGAGGAAACAATCTCTACTTATTCCGCTGCCGCCAGCCGGCACACCGACACAGCTACCCACCCTAAATCTGGTGTGAATCGGTCAGAACTGAAGTGACGGCTCAGACATGCTGCGCTTACTAAATGCGCTTCTGGGCTTAACCAAGACAGATTTGAGTCATTTACACTTGTATGAATGCTTGCCGAGCTCCCTGAATGAACACCGAGATTGATGAATGCTGAGATTCAACTCGATCCAAAATTGCACGAACATGCACGGTGACAGCAGTGGTCTCTGCTTTACAAGCACACCCCAGTGTGATGTACTGAAATACGGGAGAGGCCTGCAGTAGCTCTGTGGATTCTGATGGTGGCGGCTGTGGTTGATGCAGGCATTCAAACCGTACAGGGCAAAAATGATTTCCTGGGCTTATTTTTTGTACTCTGTACTAGCTGCACTGTCACTGCTCAGACTAAAGGCCCAAATGTAATCCATCGCAAAGAGATGTTGGCACTTTACAACGAAAAATCAATGGTTCAACAAAAATGTCAAATTTAACATAGCACCCGGGCCTGGACTGGCTACAGGCTACAGGGAAGTCCGGGCAAATGCCCAGTGGGCCAGTCCATTCTGAGGGCCGGTGGGCCTGTCTGTGCCGGGAAATAATTACAATAAATTATTGCCCATGTGTAGACAAATGCATGGTCTGATTTTTTTGTTCTCAGTCTGTCACTGATAGCATCACCGGGACTATTTCAGCTCTCTCGGAGTCCGGAGTTAATAATAGGCCTGATAACCATCCCAGCATAAAGGCCACATCCCTCCTTTGAGAATGAAACTTTTAATAGCCATACTACCTGAATGCAGCTGGGTGGGGTGGAAACTACCTTAAAAGGGAAATTATTCCATTTTTTCCCCCCCAGCTGGTTAACTTTTCGGTGTAAACGTTTAATTCTTGTCCGAAAAAAGGCATGTAATAGGTCAATAACAGCAAACCATGTTGGAACAATGCATATCCAGATACCTGCTGAATTCCTTCTTGATCGTTACATAAACTGTATGCAATAATTATATGCATAATAGATAGAGCTATGATTAAAATGAAAAACCCAAGGCTGAGTAGACACAATTGACCAAGATTGAAAATGGGTTCCTGTAAATTCCTTCAATTCCCCTTCACTTGGATAACAATCAAAGTGAAACTGTTGACAATGTTATTCCATACTTAAACATGATTAAAAATATTTCAAGCGTTGTCTTGCACTGAGTACACGTTTTAAAGCTATACTTTATTATTGTGTTTTTTCCAAGGACACATGATGCTTCTATTAAAGAAAGACTTTGGTCAATTTCTCCATCATACATTACAGATATCAGTTTAATGACTGCTTAGTGTGACATCACCCGTTAGAAAACACAGGACCAGAAACACACACAACCACACAGACGCTAGTCCACCTGACATGCGGGTTCAACGATGGGGAGTGTAGGAGTCTGTCATGGTCTTGGGGACCAAGGCCAACTAATTAAAGACCACGTCTCAACGGGACTGATCTCCGATCCGCCGGAAGAGTCGTAATTGCGGCAAAAAATGAACTTCTGTTCTTTTGGCAAATCACCAGGTGTTCATAATGTCTCTGGAATCGCAAGCAAGGATTCCCTGGTGTGGTGGCATGCGTACTGCACACTTGATCCACGGTGAGGGGGTCAACGTGCGGCTTTATACTGTATCTGAACACGGGAACATTCTGGGCCCATTAACGTTTTTACACTCGCAGATTTGTCCAGGAGGTTTCCTGAGGCTTGAACCTTCCCGGACACTCACAACTCCAGATGCTCTCTGTAGAGTTTCCCTCTAATCTGTCGAACAAACCCTGAAAAAGCACATCCCCATGGGGTCCTCGGCAAAAACCCTCTCATGGAAACCCTACAACACTGTTTTTAGTGTTTTACATGGCTGTGGTAAGTTAGAACCCTATATTGTGGGCTATGCACGCCGTAATATTACAAGGATATACTAGAATTAAGGTAATCTTCACCCTTATACTATATCAAATTCTTCAATAAAAAAAACAAAAAAACAAAACAAATGTAATGATTCAAGATATAATATTAATTTCCTTTTAATTGTAAGACATTCAATTGTAATTCCCTAGAGTCGTTGCAATGCTATTAGTAATGCTGTTTACGCCCCTCAGTCGTAACCCAGAGATCCGCATTTTGCAAATAAAATTCGAACTCTACGATGGAAGGGAAAATCCTCCCATTATAATTTCAGCAGCAATTTATTAGAAAGGTAGGCCTTCATTTAAATGAAAATGCTTGAGTTCTGGCAAACCCGTGTGCACACAGTGCATCAGACTACCCAACAATGATGTATGGACGCTCACAACGGATGGTCGCAATATCTTTAAAATTACTCACAAGGAAAAAAGCGGCAAAAAGGAATTTTCATGATTACTCAGTCATTGGTACATTAATAGAAAACCAGTCGCCCTTAGCACAGTGGAATGTCAGAGTGAGAGAGAGTGTGATCGGGAGAAGTAATGTAAAACAAATTTTATCTCCAATAATTCAAATTAAATTGCAGGTGTCAATATTAGATTGTGTGCGCCTTCAAGTAATAACGTTTAGCTTTCACACAATTAAAAAAAAAAAGGAAAAAAAAAGTCTATATTCTTGGGCAGTTAATTACAATGCCTTGCCAATTTTGGCGCCTTGTCTGGAAATACTAACGTTGCAAAAAGAAAAGAAATAAAAGATGAAACAATGTTACTAACTGAGAGAATATTTGGTCTATATGTTATGTTTAACTATAAATGTAATTAGGATGAACAACAAAGGAATTTAGACCGCAAACAGAAGGTATTACCCAGCACAATGTACAGGTCTTAAAATGAAGTACTTTATCCAGTTACACAGATGGATACTTACTAAAGCACCTTTAAGTGAAATATATTTCTCAAAAGTGCAAGAGAAGCTTAAGCCCTGGTGAATGAATGTATTCTACCTTCATAGGGGACCACACGCTACCCAAAATTCCTGTATTTTAAATTCTTTTGAAAGGATTTTATGAATTATTAAACAACTTGCATTTGAAAAATTCAACCTGTGTGGAATTGTAAACTGTTGAAAAATGTGCAGGGAGAGATCTTTCTTAACTATTTTGTGAAGTCTGGGGAAGACCGTCCCGTGTGTTTTCACATGTATCCAACACCGTGACACATGCTTAAAACTGGACGAAGGGAAAGTAACCCATCCGGCAGGAAAGAGGTAAGCGGAAGGATTGCTCTTTTATTACTCTGAGTAACATCAATTCCTGCAGCAGGCGGAATTCCTGTGGTAAGTAATCAGCTGAATTAACGTTAAACTAAATTGTGTTCATGGTTTTCTAAATATAAATATACACATAAACAGTTACACCTTTTTTAAGAAATGTAAAATATTCATTTTCGAATGGATCATTATGGCAGCATAAACTATGTGTATTGGGTGGAAAAAATTACCAAAACAAATTTAAACTATTATATATATATATATATTGTTAATTCAAAAGTTTGATGAGTTAATTATGCATATACACAACTGACAAAGGAAACCAGCCAGGCAACAGTTATGCTGCTTTAATTAACATGAAACTCATTTGCATCAATAGATATTTCTCAAAATGTATACTGCTAAAACTATTTAAGACCCATGAAAAGGTTATTTTCTATGACGTGGTTGGAGTAACAGTATGACGTCCTTTTAAAGCCTGGGGAGTCATTATATAATCATACTTTCTAATGGTATGTAATGGCAATAATTACCACAGGCACCCATTGCTTTACAATACTTCAGTCTTTGCGTCAGAGATTTGATATATCATTAGCCATGATATTGTTTTTCAGTGGGCTTTTTAATGCTTGCCTGGACCAGTTGCATTTCCTCCTTTATCTCAGGGACAGAGGGGGACTTTTGTTTGCCACATATTTCTCCTGTGGCGCTTGTCAGTTTGACATCCCAGTGCGAGCCTAGGAACAGACTATTTTAACACAGGATTCAAAATAAATTATCGAGGTAAATTCTGCGGCGGTTCTTGTTGTTTCTATGTGGTCATTCTTGTGCATTTCTATGAGGTAGAGTCTTCGGTGAAATGCAAAAGTAAGAAATAACTCGACACAAAAGAGATGTCCAAATCCATGATTGATTATTATTAAGGTCACTAAAGATTTGAACGCAAACAAATGAAATGTATATTGACAGCTTCTCTTTTCCTGTCATTTGACAACTTGTTCCTGGCAGCCTCCATCAGGGCCCAAATCTGGAATGGGACCACATTACTTCTTCTGTTAAATAAATAAAAAATACATTTAAATATTTGTACAGTTTAATAATATTAGATATTAAATATAGTATAAATAATATAAATATCTATTAATATTAGTTGTAGACTCTTGTATCTCTTGTAAGATTTACATACATATCGGCAATCTCAGGTGAAAAAAAATATAAGCCCAACTTCTGATTGCCGATTCCCCGAACCGGCAATACAATTACTCACCAGTACAATTTCCTTAACGACTGGGTTGCTGTATCTAGTTTGGCACACAACATTCGTTTTGTACAAAACAATAACGTGTTTTTGTTGGTTAAGACACAATTGCCACCTATCAAACGTGTCTGCAGAGAGAACCATCGACTTAATCTCCGCCTTACCTTTCCGTTTCCTTCCTCACTCTTTCCTCTTCTCCATCAGATTGGCATACTCCATCGAAGCCTTGTTAGCAATGAGACAGATATAGAGCATTATACACGGTGCGAGTTCTCAGTTTATTACATCCACATGTCACATGGTGTTTTGAGAATTGAATTCGGTTGACGTGTTAATGTAGGCAATGACAATGAATTGCACACTGTTTGGTAAGCGCTGTGATCGTCGCCAAGTTGTGTTTCTTGGTTAGGCTTTGTTTTGGTTTCCCCTTTGATTACTTTGAAACAAGTAAAACTTCTAGTTCTACAATCACAACCCATTTCAAAATGATAAAATACCATAACGTAAGCTGCAGAATTCACTCTTATTGTTGATTTCATGATTGTGCGCAGAGACAAGACTCTTATTTTGGCATCTCTGCTCAGCCATTCAGACTCATTGAACCTCTGAGGCTACCTGGACGGGCGTTTTCCGCTTGGAAATGGCGCGGTCCTTGCTACAAGCCTGTCTCACGCTTGGATTCATTATCGAGACGAGACTCAAAAGACTGTCTGGGTGACCATACTGTTAGTGTGCCTGGACAACACATGCGATTTATGAAAACTTTTAAATCTATATATACACCGACATTTGGCGCCTTCAATACTAAGTTATGCGTGGCCATTCTTCCGTGAAACTGTCCTGCAAACTGTTGAATTCCAACTGTTTTGTTGTTTCTTGTTCCGATCATCCGAAGCTAGTGAACATTAGCGGCTAACAAAAGTAAATTAATTCTTGATTAAAAAAACGCAACAAACAATGTAATTTGACAATAAGTAATTAATTTAATTTAGTAATTTCAAGTTTTCATGTATTCAATCTCGGCAGCCAACCAAAGTTGTAAGATGGTTTCTATACTGTTTGCACTTTTGCAAATGCTAGGGTATTCAATGCTTAACAACAACAATTGCCATGATATTCTTTCATCCAGGTAAACAGGCTGTTCCGGAGGCAGAGGGGGGGTCGGACCCAGTTCTAGATGGGTGTACCTAATGATTATACCCTAATGCTTTAAGCCCCCCTTTGACGTTGAAAAATAAATGGAAATGCAATTGGTCCTGGCACGTAACTGTGAAGCCCCACTTTAGCACAACAGTGGAAATGTGGCTTGCTTTTGAGAGCAGGGTGTTGGTTTTAGCTTTTAGCGGTCTATTTGGTCGAATTCTACAGGCAGCAAATTCAAGCCTGTTAAAATACTGCCATTAACTAAAAGCCACACTCTGCATTGCGGAGTCTCGACTTCCCCAAATGAGTCAATGAGGGCCTGCACATGCCCTTGTTGTTCCTTGATTCACCTCTCGTTGTGACGGCTCACTAGTCCAGCGCCGCGAGCCGTCGGGAAATTTAGTGTGATGGCTGTCGTCGCGGGTAACGGTGCTTAAGCAGCGAGTTCCAACACCTCTATAACTACAGCAGGTGACGATAATGATGATGGTTGTCGACATCATCCAAACAGGAAATGACCAATGTCCTTATAATCACCAGCTTTGCCCATGGAGAAGGACAGAGGGCAGAGGGAAACAAGAACAGCATCACTCAGCTTATTTAATTTCAGCCGTTGAATGTCAGATGAATGCAAAATTGTAATACAATATTGTAATACTATACCAAAAATAATGTGCAGTGCCGCTTGGTTTCTTTAATTTTATAATGAAATTCCATGGTCCACATTATTGGTATTTTTGTGTTGATAGTAAACTTTAAGAAATTGTCGAATCACTTTTAAAGAACAAAGATTTTTGGGTAAACAATCTTTTGCCCTATTGGTTGTCTCCTCGTGGCAGTAAAATTGTTTTACAGTCTGCAAATAAATTTGCTTTTCTACTCCAGTACAATGACATTTAAAAATAAAATAAATAAATACCGGTATCAAATTTAGGCAACATTGGACTTGAGCTTGTATCAGCAGGTTGTAGGTTCAAATCCCCTAACAAATGACGTCATCCTGAAGTGCTTCCCTAAGCATCTCCTAAAGATCTGTAAATTGATTTTAAAAGATGAACGTGAGTCTGGATAAAGTCATCTTTTAAGCAAATAATATATAATACAAATTACAAATAAGTATAATGTATAAGTAAAATGATGGATCTTCCGTTTGGAAAGGTTTTATTTCTTGCACCAAAAGCAACTAAAAAGAAGCGCTTTGACACCTTTCAGGCTAGATCACATTTTGCATTTTGTTATGATCACTGACTCGTCACATTTCAGTACAATTCACATTTCAGTTAGGTACTGTATTGAGATTCATTCCCGGTTCAGTTTGATGATAAGAAGCAGTCAGCAAATCTTTAAAATATCTGTAGACGGTTTACAATCTATTAAAAAGACCCTGGATCTATGACAAGAAACAGACAGCCGACTTCTAAGCTTGTTTATTTTATTTATTGTGTGAAATGTGAAACGTGTTCTTATTTCTTTTTCATATTTCTTATTTTCTGTTCCTCCGACAGCAGGATCGCAGGATCAATTTCAGCTGGACTCCTCCTGACTTTGTCCATGATGTTGTGATGCACGCTGGGATGCGACCACTGCACAGAAGGTCTGGGGAAATGAATCACTTCCGTCTCTCCACCTCGAGTATAGTTTTAAAAAAAGCGTCACTTTCGCTGACACAGAGCGAGAGAAGGTCACCGGCAATGCGGAGGTTAAGATGCGCGTTGTTCCGAGCTGAGCGAATCGAGCGTCGCCACTATAAAAATCACGCCACATCATTAATCGCCGGTGTAACGCTGGGAAGCGTCAGTATCCTCCAGATTCTCTTCCCCCCTCTCAGGAGAAGTTATTCAAATCATGAGACCTCTCGACCATGATTATGTAGAGGATGGTTGGCAGCAGGGGTCTCAATTTAAACCCTATAACAAGAAAAAAACAGGTGGAGGTCAGTGTTGAACTGATTTAGAATTGGTTGAGAAGAGCAAAGGAAGGTTAAAGCATGCCCAGTGGCATAGTCATGGCATAATAAAGAGTCCTATTAAATTAAATGAATTACTCTTAAATAAATAATTGGATTTTTTGGAAGGGAAATTTAAATGTAGCGATTCTCTCTCCCTCGCAGGTAGACATTAATTCCTCTGATCCTCCTGAATAATGGCGGAGGCAGAGGAAATGAATAACGGGATGGATTTGTTTGTACCGTACGGCGTATCGGTCGAGGACATTTTACTATACTTTTTATATGGGGCATAGGCCCACGGCGTAGCATTCGAACTCAGGTTCCGTTCTCTGCTGCCATTCTCGTAACTCATTTCAGACCAGCAGCAACAGACCTTCCTTCTAACGCATCATAATGACAGCAATTTAGACCGTCTCCATTTCATCTGCCGTTCCTTCCCCTCCTCCAAAAATTGCATCCCGAGTCTGTGATTATATGCATTAGAAAGTGGCGGAATCAAAAATGACTTTCTCTTCGCACTGAATTCAAATCGAAATGCTTAATTACCTGAAGTTCAGCCCGCGCTGGGATGGTGAGCGACATGTTCAGATGTTCATATGTCCATACGTGTCTGGCCATCTGGGAGCTGAGAAACCTGCCAATTCTGTCGCGTTTTCTCCCTGGTCCTTCATCAACAACAACACACTGCAACGCCATTTTCTAGGAAGGGTGCAGTTACAGATTATTTTTTTGTGATTTACTTCTTGGCACAATCCTGTAGCTTAAGCACCCTGTGGCGTCTGGTGCCGGCCCGATCAATGATGGGAAGAAAAAAAAAAAAAAAACTCCTGTAACATTCGTGACAAACATAATTTCGGCAAAAACATTAAAGTGACTGAAATATTCCTCTGAAATAATGGAATTTATCCAGTTCAATAGTTTTCGGTCTGTTATATCGATGTGTGCATTGTTTCAATATTACGCGCCGAATGATACCTGTTATACTTTATGTATTTCATTAAGAAGGAACACTGTAAACTGAATGCACACTACAGAGAGGTTTTAGCTTCGGGGAGACGGGTTACAGGGCTGCCAGCTGTAACACTGGTAAGCCATGCCTGAATAGTTTTTAAAAAGAAAGTTAAACCCCAGATAATTAGAAATTCATTTTTTCACCACTGAATGCTAGACTGAAAAGAATATTGAAAATGTAATGATATTCTGTGATTGCTGCATACTTCAAGATAGAAGACACTGAAGTGGCTTAAATAGGCTTGCTGGAGACAACTTTAATGGACCATGAGAAATGAACCTATTTAAAAATAGTAAATAACTAGTTTCCATAATTTCTACCAGAAAACATTAGGTACTTCCATTTGTGCCGGACCATAAATTGTTCATCTGATGAAAACACTTCCCTGTTGTCCCACACTTTTCATCATTATTATTATAGTTATTATAATTATTACTGCTGAGTTGCTTTGCATTGTCAGGCCAACTTATAAATTATCAATTGATTTCAACAGTTGAATTACCTGAACCATTACACCACTCCGGCACTCTTACTTGAAACGGAGTTTCAGTTGACATTTAAACGTGCACAGCTTGAAACAAAAGCGAGCAAAGCGAGAGAAAGAGGGGGAAAAAAACCCAGAGTGTTGGAGATATGACGGATATTGCTGCTTCGTTGGAACCCGGGTCTTTAATGTGGGATTCCTATAGTTCATCTTGTCAAGGAGGTGGATACGTGTTTCTGCCCTTTTTGAAAAAGCAGGGGCAAGTGTTTCAATGGCTGAACAATCTCTGGCTCCTTCTGTTACTCAGACCAGTCCGTTTTGTTCACTGACAGAAACTTTGATTGTTGATGTCTATTCTCCAACAGTTCTGTTTGGGCAGAAGTTTTTAAAAAACATATCGACACATCCCAGAAGCGTGTCATCAGAGGTTCAGAGTTTAACAAAGAAAGGGGTCAAACGCTGGTGGAATTTTTTCAAGAGAGAAAGGAAAACATTTTTTTGAGAGTGCTGTGAATTTTGAGATTCCTTGAATATGAAGGCAGATGATGAGAAAAAGGGGGGGGGGGGTGCAGGGGAAATGGTGACTGTGGAGGAATTCGTATGTAAGGCATTAGTTACTTATCTTAATGAGCAGAAGGTTTTTTATTTTTATTTTTTAAATTGGCCAGGGCAGCTGTCTTCACAGATGAATATCCAGTGCCGCACAGAAGTACTTTGCAGAGGAAGAATCCATTACGTGATCAAACTACAATGTTTCATCCGAGAGGCATGTCAGCTGGCCCAGCTAGCCGGGAGAATGTTCTCTTGGTAATGCTGAAGGAAGCGAGTCCTCAAAGTCAGCTTTCACGACTGTATAGAGAGGGACACACAGTGTGCGATTCCACAGGCAAAGCCAAACGCGCCGCCTCGGTAAAGCGTTTGGTAAACGCTGAGACGTAAGACCTCACGGGGCAATGAGCCGGCTCAGTCACGGCCTTTGTGTGGGAAGACCGTGAACCATTCCTAATTGATTGTTTTACATATTGTGTCTCGAAAGTAATGGAATTTGGAGGCCAGGCTGTTTTTTTTTCTGGGCCAGGCTTGAGGGATAACTGAAGGGAGTAAAAGCTTTTACCGGTAACGTGGTTGCCCCTGCATTTACCCAGCCTTCTTAGAAATGTTCTTCACTACAGCGTTGGTCCTTCACGACAAACGGCGGGGGCCAGCGTTTGCTATCCGTTACACGCGTCTCCACCCAGTTTCCAGAGGCAATGCCATCGTGTACATTTCTGCACTCAAAGCCTCGATTGGCTCCTTCTAATAGTCCGAGGACTGATAAAGACCATTTACCCAGGCCGACGGCTTAATGTCACGTCTGGCGCTAGGCAGGCACTGGCTAACATTGCAGCAAAATTACAAGAACGTAATTGCATATTACATCAAGCCCCAGGGGATGTGTGAACTTTACCATCAAACATAT